>JAOPSE010000774.1:0-294609 GCA_029449295.1 Zea luxurians
CCCATTTCCACTCAGGTATCTTTAGTGGGTGCAATAGTCCGGCTGGCCTCTGGTGTTCAGCTTTAACTCTTTGGCATACATCGCACATAGCCACATGTGCAGCCACATCTCTCTTTAGTCCATACCACCAATACTTTTGCTTCAAGTCTTGATACATCTTAGTGCTCCCGGGGTGTATAGAATAAACTGAATCATGTGCCTCCTTCAATATGGTTTCCCGAAGACTATCTATATCGGGAACACAGATCCGATCTTGAACCATATCGTGCCTTGCTCATCCTCCGTGAACTCTGGACCTCTTCCTTCAGTATAAGATCCTTAATCTCCTGAATCTTAGCATCACCAATTGACCCTTCCGAATCTCTTGTTCCAAGGTAGGTTCCAATTCAATAGTGACTCCTTCCGTATGTGTAACAATTCCCAGGTTGAGTCTCTCAAAATCCTTTGCTAATTCATCAGGTAGCTGAACCACGAAAGCGGAGTGAACATGCTCCTTCCGACTCAAGGCATCTGCAACCAAATTCGCCTTGCCTGGGTGATAGGAATCTCCAAGTCATAATCCTTGATGAGCTCCAACCAACGACGTTGCCTAAGATTGAGATCCTTCTGAGTGAATATATACTTCAAACTCTTATGATCCGTATATACTTGGCACTTAGTCCCCATAATGTAGTGTCTCCAAATCTTAAGTGCATGCACAACGGCAGCCAGTTCTAAATCATGAGTGGGGTAGTTCAATTCATGCTTCCTCAACTGACGAGATGCATAGGCAATCACATGACCATCTTGCATAAGCACACATCCAAGTCCTTGGCCACATGCATCACAATAAATGTCAAATCCCTTCTGAGATCTGGCATAATCAATACTGGAGGTGACATCAACCTTTCCTTCAGCTGATCAAACTTTCTTGACACTTCTCATCCCACTTGAATTCTCTTTCCTTTCTCCAAAAGCGATGTCATGGGCTTAGCAATCTTAGAAAATCCCTCGATAAATCTCCGATAATATCCTGCAAGTCCCAAGAAAACTCCGAATCTCCGTAACTGTAGTGGGCACTCTCCACTCCATAATCTCCTTGACCTTAGCAGGATCCACTGCTATTCCTCCATTAGAAATAATATGACCAAAGGCACTTCGCCAATCCAAACTCGCACTTGCTGACTGGCATATAGCTGGTTATCTCGTAGCTTCTGTAGCACCATCCTCAGATGTTCCTCGTGATCTCTTTCACTCTGAGAGTAAATAAGAATATCGTCGATGAATACCACGACGAATCTGTCCAAATACTCCATAAACACTTTGTTCATTAAGTTCATAAAATAGGCTGGTGCGTTAGTCAATCCAAACGACATAACTGTAAACTCATATAATCCATATCTAGTCGAGAAAGCCGTCTTGGGAATATCCGATGGTCTAATCCTCATCTGATGGTATCCTGATCGGAGATCGATCTTCGAAAATACTCTAGCACCTCTCATTTGATCAAACAAATCTTCATACGGGCAACGGATACTTGTTCTTCACTGTAACATCATTAAGAGATCTATAATCCACACACATCCGTTGCGATCCATCCTTCTTCTGTACAAACAAGACCGGTGCCCCAAGGTGAGGAACTCGGACGAATGTACCCAGCCTCTTGTAACTCAGTTAACTGCTTCTTAAGCTCCTTCAACTCCTCTACGGACATTCTATATGGCCGTTTAGAAATAGGGGCGGTTCCAGGTAAGAGGTCAATAACAAACTCAACTTCTCTTTCAGGTGGCATTCCTGGTAACTCCTCTGGAAAGACATCCGGAAAATCTCTAACCACCCGAATATTGTCACCGACAAACTCCTCAGGCATGAAGAACATTGCACGCATAGATGAGGAGGTTACTGCAATATTAACTTGAAATCTTTCTCCTTTAGTAGTAGTGAGTTCTACGGTACCTCTACCACATGCTATAACGGCCTTTGCCTTTCTTAGCCATGACATACCAAGGATCAAATCTATACTGCTTGACTCCAATATTATAGCAGTAGCTCCAAATTCTCTACCCATAATAGTTAATGTCAATCTACGTGTCATTTGATTTGCCTCAACATGCCCTTTAGGTGTAATTACTATCAGGGTTTTCTCATATTTAGCAGTGGTATTTCATTTGTGTTGGCATAACGAGCAGACATGAATGAATGTGTAGACCAGAATCACCAAATAATATGGTTGCAGGAATTGCATTAACATAAAACATACCAATTACGAGGTCCCCTCCATCCGGAGTAGCATCCACGCTGACTTGATTAACCTGGCAATAGAATATCCCTTGCCAGTTCCTGGAGTTTGCTGCCTGTTCTGAACTGGAGTAGTAGAAATCCTCTGTGGGCAGACATTTGCATAATGACCAATCTTCCCACACTTGTAACATTGAGTGCCCGGACTCTGTCCTGAAAACTTCGTCGGGGTGCCAGTAGGGGTAGCCTGTCGAGGAGGTGGAGTCCTCAGTGGTGACTGCTGAACTGGGCGTGGTCCTCCTGGTCGAGTCGGTACCCTGGGGTGAACTGTAGCGAGGACGAACGCTGCTGCTTCCTTGTCCCTGCGATATGGCCTTTCTCTTCAAATCTCCCAATTGAACACGCTTGTGTTCAATAGCCAATGCCTTGTCAAGCAGCCTCTGAAATGATGGGAATGTGTGTGCCACTAGAGCATACTGCAGTGGTCCATTAAGTCCTTCAATAAAATGCTCCTGCTCCTCTCGTCTTCAGCAACTTCTTCAGGGGCATATCGGGATAACTGAATAAACTTGTCTCTGTACTCGCTGACTGACATACTCCCTTGCTTCAGCGACAGAAATTCCTTCTTCTTGATCTTTATCATCCCAGCTGGAATATGATAGTTCCTGAATTGTGTACTGAACTCTGCCCAAGTAATAGCATCAGCAGCATCGTGGGCAGCAGTATAAGAATCCCACCAGTCCGCAGCAGGACCAATCAGACGTCCAGAAGCATATAAAACCTTCTCCGGTCAGTGCATTGTGCAATATTCAGCATCTTCTCAATTGCTTTCAGCCAATCATCCGCATCAAGTGGATCTGGTGAGCTTGCAAATGTGGGTGGCTTATGGCTCATGAACTCTCTATGCTTGTCTCGAGGTGGAACTGGTGGTGGTGGAGGTGGAGGCAGTGGCACTTGTTGCTGTTGTTGTTGCATTTGCTGTTGCAGCTGCTGTTGTTGCGCCTCCTTCCTGGCGTATCTCATCTCGCTCCTGGCGCAACTCTGTCGTATATCTTCTCTTTCCTGTCGCATCTCTTGGCGTTCTTGTTGCATCTGAGCACGCATATCCGCCATAGTATCTGCCATTTGCTGCATCATTGCCATCTGAGCAGCAACCAGTGGGTCAACTCCGCCTGGTGGAGGATTGGGAGGATTCATCGCAGCAGGTTGTGGCTTGAGGTTGTCTTCGAGTGTGTTGGTTAGGAGGCAAGTCAATTCCACCACCCCGCCTGGTATTGACCATCTGAGTTAGATACATATGTAAGAAAATAGTAGACAAGGCAGGTATTTACAAATCAGGTTACTTTGGGGATTTATTAGCTAAGCAGATTAATATTTTACACATCCTAGCTAACTCAATACCTTATGGTGGTACATACTGAGATGTCCATAGTTCAATCAATCAAAGAAGCAAATCAGGCATTTAGCATCAGCACAATCAACAACATTTTAATAGAGAAAATAATTTTAATTTGGTCTTAGGCCTCCTATCTCTTAAAAATGTCATAGGGTAGGGATTCCAAGGTTTGAAATCCATCTTGTCTCAGAGTAGAAAAGGTAAGAATGATCAGAGTAGAACAGTAGAAGGTGAGACAGGATCAAGATAAGTGTAGAAGAATCAGAGTAAGGTGAGTGTAGAACGAATCAGAATGAGATAAGTAGGTAAGGGTTTGTCCATTTCTATCTAGGTTTCGTCCTACAGTCAACATTCCTCTGATACCACTTCTGTAACACCCGGTTTAAAGAACAAAGCCGGGTGCATCTCATACATGCGCCAAGAAGACAACATATACAATAACAGAGTGTATAGAGATAAATGTCATAAAACATCAGAGTAATTATTACATAGCGGAACTTATTACAAAATATAATAATAAAGATAAACGAACTAAGGATCGATGGCGCCAATGTCGACTGAGAAACGCCACCTAGATCAGATCGAACTCCTCTGTGTTAGGCAGCTCCTCTTCAACAACCCTGTTCTTCTCCTGTGGGGGGGTGTGAGACAGCAAGGGTGAGCTCACATACGATCATAGCTCAACAAGTCGTGGGGAATAATGTGGCATGAACTCACCAAAGGTGGGAGTTCATTTAGTGTAAGGCTGATCAATGAAATAAAGGCTAAGGCTGAGCATGCTTTTATAAGTTGGTCAAAATTTATTAGCAATTACTAAGTGTAAGTAAATACCAACCTAATAATAATAAAGAACAGTAATAATAAAATAATCCCAATGCGATGCAAATGTCAAATTGAATTTAAGTTCCATAATTAATCATGTGAGGGTCCGAGCCGCTCTTGACCGTGAGCACGGCTAGTATACTAGTTTTACACTCTGCAGAGGTTGCGCATCTTTACCCACAAGTCGTGTATCCCATGTCGCCTGGGTTTGCAAGGCCCTTAGACACTACCGAGGTGAATGGCTAGGGATCCACTACGAGGCCTTTACAAAGTTCCACTAGCTTCCGAAAACCCGCTACAGTTTATGGGAAGATCCAGTAAAGGGTTCCTAGCTGATAGCCATCGCAGCAAAATCAACTAGGGACCTCCCCGCACTGACCTCTCCCCTACTGCCCTTGCCCCTTTCGGGTAAGGTAGTCTTCCACTAGCTTTCCTAATTAATCAGCCAAGGGCATCCCATACTACCCTTGTGTAGCACTGTTTTCCCGGGTGGTCGCTCCATGTTCCCATTAATTTAATGATCTTAACATGAACAGTAATAATAACAAAATAATAACAGAATAATCATGAATAATGAATCTCCATACCCAATCCACATAAAGCAATAGCAAGTACTACCCAAAAATATTCCAGGGGGTGAACAAGGTATAGAGGTAATCAAAACTGGGGTACATAAAGGTTCCCATCAAAATTAACCTATGCAGATCAAATTAATAAGAATATGGCTGGGAAAAGTAAGTGATCAAGGGCACAACTTGCCTGTAATGAGCTCCTGCTCAGCTATCTCTACTTGCTGAACCTCAGTTCCACAGTGGCTTGTTCGTCTACTCGCATCACACAATACATACATAGTATACCAAAATCAACATCACACCAAACAGATGAATGAAATATACAGTAAAAATCTACACATTAAAAGGAAACCATAGGAACTGGAATCACTAAATTTGGAGTTATAGTTTTCAAGTTATGAATTTCCTAAGATTTAATGTGATTAAATAGATTAAATGTTAAATAAATTTTCTAACAGAGTTCATGTCAAAACAGAGACACTAAATGATAGGCAATAATATTACAAAATTTTAGAAATTGGAATGGTCAATTTGGAGCTAAAATGAATTTTCTACAATTTAAACAAGTTCTAACATTTATTTATGCATTAAAATCCATTTCTGTGATTATTCCTATTTTCCTTAGTCTCTGGATCGGGCACCAATTACTAAGAAGCGCAGGGGCTCTGGCGCAAGAAACCAGAGACCCAGTAAATAGCGCCCCGGGACGGCGGGTTGATTAGTGATTCCCAGGGGGCTCTTTAGCAACAAGTACCCCGCGAAGGGTACCAAGGATTTCTGACGGTTGGATCAATAGGCGACGCACCAGATTAAAACCAGGCGCTCAATTCACCCGCGTACTACCCCGACCGACGGATCCGAGATCAATGGCCTATAACACGCTACGCCAGGCTCCAATCTCTACTGGACGATTTGCATCCTAAGGTCAGAATTTAATGAAGCGAAGAGTTATCGTGACTTCTAATCGTAGCCGACCGAGAAGGATCGGACGGTGCCGCCATCCTCGCCTTCAACGCGACCTGATTCCACCCTCCACCGTCCGCCGCCGCCCAACTACGGTGGAACACCCAATACCGGTGACGACCGCCCGGCCAGACGGCGCCCCCAAAACCCAATTAAAAGGGTCCCACACCAATCCCACAACGAGGCGCATCGATTTAGTGAAGCAATTTTTGCGCCCCGCGGTGAGGCGGTCTGTCCACGGAGTCGTGCGGACCACGACGGTGCTAACGGGTCGCGGCGAGCAATTCGCGTGGCTAGAGCTACCATACACCTACGAGTCTCGGCATCATGTTTCAAGGGCAACGAGTGTACTGTAACGCGGTTACTTACCGGGGATAATACGGCGTAGGCAAACAGGCGTGGTGCGGCGGCGATCCACAACGGCCTTCGGCTACCTCGGTAGCGACGGCGACGGCGGCCCTAGAGAGCAGTGGAGCGAAGCAGGCAAGGGATCGTGGGGGTGAGTCGGCGCGAGGCCCGCGTACTTATACAACGGCGCATGCCCCCGGTTAGCGGCGGAATCAGCGGCGGTGGTTGAGCTCGGGTCCGAATTCGTCGCGAGGAGGAAGAATCGGTCAGAGCGTATGACAGAAGGGCCCCACAAGTCAGCGAACTGCTCGTGGAACGCGCGGCGCGGAGCTGATCGACTGTGGCTGGCAAGCGGGTCCCGCAGGGCAGTCGGCCAGGGAACAGCGGAGCGCGCGCGCGGAGCTGCTGGAGAGTGGGGCCGGCTGGCAGTGAGGCAGTGCGCGAGGAGTAGAGTTGGGCTGGTCGCGCGGGGCCCGGTAGTCAGTGCCTGGTGACGATTGGGCTGCGCGGGGCAGAAGCTAAACGGGCCAGAATGGCGTTGAAGCGGCCCAGGAGGCTGATTTTGTTTTATTCTTTTTATTTTCTATTCCTTTTCCTCTCTATTTTCAAACCCCATTTGAATTCAAGTTAATTCAAACTTTTGTGGATCTTCATTTATAAACTCTATTTTTGCAATTAAAAATACTAAGCCTGAAGATATTTATTTATACATTTTATTATATTTTCATATCTCTTCTCTTTCCTTATTTTCAAAACCCTAATTTCAAATTTAGGGTTTAATCAAGCTTCAAATAATTATTACCTTATTATTTTTATCCTCATGGTTTTATTTAATGCACACACATAAAACTCCAACAAATGCATTTTTTCTTTATTTTAGAGTAATTGTTTTATTTAGTCACTCTCAATTACATAGGTGCTCTTTTTATGATGCAAATAAGACACACAAAATGAGGAGCTCTCTCTATTACTCTTGGTATACAACTTGAGTGTTACAATCCTTTTCTAAGTTATTGTAAGCGTATGTCAAATGGATCATAAATTGCATAGAAGTATCATGAATTCTCCTTTTTAACTTAGTGCACATCAAGAGAGATATTGATTGATAGAATATATGGCACTAAGAACATGATTGTTAATTGAAGTCATTCAATGATCAAACAAGTAACAGATGTGATCAAAAGAACAACATACGCACAAGATTATCAAATATGCTTAAAGTAGGAGAATCCAACAAATATGCTACTTTGGCAATGAAAGCTACAATCCTTGATAAAGATGACATTACTTTAACAAGATGGATTAAATTGAGGTAGCATACTTCATGAGAAACTTAATTTCATGCAAGAGACTATATGAAATTACTAAGATAAAGCAATAGTCTCAACATAATCAAGATATAAGAATAAACTCCCCCTAAAGATATGCATCGAGTATTTGAAAGAATTGACTCAATGCATTCACTTTTAAAGACATATAGGGAAAAGCATTATACATCTTGATCAAGGCTTATAAAATTTGCAATAAACAACTTAAGCCTAGAATTCTCATTATGAAAGGGTTTAGAATACTCACAACCACACCATTGATTGTTTTGTAGATCTTATTATCCAAGTAGGTGTTGTTGTTCTTGATGTCCTCCACTTTCATTTGAGTGTGAGAGCACCTAGAGGGGGGGGGTGAATAGGTGATCCTGTGAAACTTGAAAACTTAATGCACAAAACTTGGTTAGGCGTTAGCACAATAATGCCAAGTGGCTAGAGAGGAGTCTCAACAAAACACAATAACCACAAGAGATCAATCACAAAGATGACACAGTGGTTTATCCGTGGTTCGGCCAAGACCAACGCTTGCCTACTCCACATTGTGGCGTCCCAACGGACGAGGGTTGCAATCAACCCCTCTCAAGCGGTCCAAAGACCCACTTGAATACCACGGTGTTTTGCTTTGCTTTTCTTTATCCCGTTCGCAAGGAATCTCCACAACTTGGAGTCTCTCGCCCTTACACTTGAAGTTCACAAAGAAGCACGGAGTAAGGGAGGGATGAACAACGCACACAAGACACAAAATCAGAATGTCAACACGCACACAAGTCGCAACAAGAGCTCGCAACAACCCGATGAGTTCACAACTCAATTAGAGCTCTAGATGCTATCACAAAGAAACAAATGTGTGGAATCGAAGTCTTGGTGCTTAGGAATGCTTTGAGTATGCTTGATGTTCTCCTCCATGCGCCTAGGGGTCCTGTTATAGCCCAAGGCAGCTAGGAGCCGTTGAGAGCATTCCAGGAAGGCAGATCTTGCCTTCTGTCGCCTGGCGCACCGGACAGTCCGGTGCACCACCGGACACTGTCCGGTGCGGATTTGTTTCCTTATTTGGCGAAGCCGACCGTTGCTGATTGAGAGTCGTTGGCGCACCGGACACTGTCCGGTGCACACCGGACAGTCCGGTGCTCCAATGTGACCGTTGGCTCGGCCACGCGTCACGCGCGGAATCCTCGGCCGACCGTTGCCCCGGCTGACCGTTGGCTCACCGGACAGTCCGGTGCACACCGGACAGTCCAGTGAATTATAGTCGTACGCCGTTGATGGTTTCCCGAGAGCGACGAGTTCGCCTGTGAACGGCTCACCGAACAGTCCGGTGCACCATCGGACAGTCCAGTGATTTATAGTCGTACACCGCCATCGAACTCCCGAGAGCAGCAAGTTCGCCAGAGCTAGTCTGCACCACCGGACACTGTCCGGTGCACCACCGGACAGTCCGGTGCACCCAGACTGAGCAGACTTTGGCTGAACAAAGCCATCTCTTCTCTAACTTGATTTTTCCTGTTTCCAGCACTTAGACACAATACATCATTCCATAAAACAATGTACTAAGTCTAGAAACATACCTTTTGACATGATTTGCACTTTGTCCACCACTTTGCATAGATTAACACAAAGCACTAGTGTTGGCACTCAATCACCAAAATACTTAGAAATGGCCCAAGGGCACATTTCCGTTTCAATCTCCCCCTTTTTGGTGATTTATGCCAACACAACATAAAGCAACTAGAACAAGTGCAATATCAATGCAAATGAAAACTCAATATAGTTTTGATTCATATTTGGCATATATGGATCACTCTTTGCCACCACTTGGTTTGTTTTTGCAAATCAAACTCAATTTTCTATCTCTAAGTCAAATTCACTTGTAGAGACATAAAGAGAGATATTCCAAGAGAAATTGATCAAGGATTTCAAAAACTCCCCCAATTTCCCATAATCAACACTTCTCCCCACAAGAGGCCAACTTTTGACAAAAGAGACAATAAAAGAGTTTTGACAAACCAAAAGCTCTATTCTACTATTTTCAAAATTTCTCAAGTGGTAGCTGATCCATTTATTGCTTTGGCCTATTTTCTCCCCCTTTGGCATCAAACACCAAAACGGGATCAATCTTGGCCTTTAACCCCATTGCCTCACCAAAATCTTCAAATAAGAATACAAAGGCAATCGGAGTACATGAGAGGAACTTGGAATAAGTTACCCTCTCATCGGAGTGCAGTGGAAGTCTTTCATGGTCCAAGTCCACCTTTTCCCTTTCAAACCTCCTTTGAGACTAAATCAAGCAAACTCAAGCACACGGTTAGTCTCAAAGGGTCAAGTTGTAACACAACTCCCCCTAAATATGTGCATCACTTGCAAAAGGACTTGTGAGGTCCGGGGAGTGATTGTACAACTTGAGCACCACAAGTAAGCAACAAAATGCATAGGGAACATGATCAAGGCATAAACACATGTATGCTATAAATCAATCCAAGTTCCGCGAATCTAAGACATTTAGCTCACTACGCAGCCTGCAAAGGTCTTCTCATCTAAAGGCTTGGTAAAGATATCAACTAGCTGGTTCTCGGTGCTAACATAAAACACTTCGATATCTCCCTTTTGCTGGTGGTCTCTCAAAAAGTGATGCCGGATGTCAATGTGCTTTGTGCGGCTGTGCTCAACAGGATTTTCCGCTATTCGGATAGCACTCTCATTATCACATAGGAGTGGGACTTTGCTCAGATTGTAGCCAAAGTCCCGGAGGGTTTGCCTCATCCAAAGTAGTTGCACGCAACACTGTCCTGCGGCAACGTACTCGGCCTCAGCGGTGGATAGGCAACGAAAAGTTTGTTTCTTAGAGTTCCACGACACCAGGGACCTTCCTAAGAATTGGCACGTCCTCGATGTACTCTTCCTATCGACCTTACATCCAGCATAGTCGGAGTCTGAATATCCAATTAAGTCAAAGTTAGACCCCTTTGGATATCAGATCCCGAAGCAAGGCGTAGCGACTAAATATCTAAGAATTCGCTTCACGGCCACCAAGTGACACTCCCTTGGATTGGATTGAAATCTAGCACACATGCATACGCTAAGCATAATATCCGGTCTACTAGCACATAAGTAAAGCAAAGAACCTATCATGGACCGATATGCTTTTTGATCAACGGACTTACCTCCTTTGTTGAGGTCGGTGTGTCCGTCAGTTCCCATCGGCGTCTTTGCGGGCTTGGCGTCCTTCATCCCAAACCGCTTTAGCAAGTCTTGCGTGTACTTCGTTTAGGAGATGAAGGTGCCGTCCTTGAGTTGCTTCACTTGGAACCCAAGGAAGTAGTGCAACTCGCCCATCATCGACATCTCGAATTTCTGCGTCATCACCCTGCTAAACTCTTCACAAGACTTTTGATTAGTAGAACCAAATATTATGTCATCGACATAAATTTGGCACACAAAAAGATCACCATCGCAAGTCTTAGTAAAAAGAGTTGGATCGACTTTCCCAACCTTGAAAGCATTAGCAATTAGAAAGTCTCTAAGGCATTCATACCATGCTCTTGGGGCTTGCTTAAGTCCATAGAGCGCCTTAGAGAGCTTACACACGTGGTCGGGGTACCGTTCATCCTCGAAGCCAGGGGGTTGCTCCACGTACACCTCCTTCTTGATTGGCCCATTGAGGAAAGCGCTCTTCACATCCATTTGGAACAACCTGAAAGAATGGTGAGCGGCATATGCTAGCAATATACGAATAGATTCTAGCCTAGCCACAGGAGCAAAAGTCTCCTCAAAGTCCAAACCTGCGACTTTGGCATAACCTTTTGCCACAAGTCGAGCCTTATTGTTCCTTGTCACCACCCCGTGCTCGTCCTGTTTGTTGCGGAACACCCACTTGGTTCCCACAACATTTTGCTTGGGACGAGGCACCAGTGTCCAAACTTCATTACGCTTGAAGTTGTTGAGCTCCTCCTGCATGGCCAACACCCAGTCCGGATCTAGCAAGGCCTCTTCTACCCTAAAAGGCTCAATAGAAGAGACAAAAGAGTAATGCTCACAAAAATTAACTAATCTAGAACGAGTAGTTACTCCCTTGCTAATATCACCCAAAATTTGGTCGACGGGATGATTCCTTTGAATCGTCGCTCGAACTTGGGTAGGAGGTGCCTGAGGTGCTTCTTCCTCTTCAACTTGAACATCCTGTGCTCCCCCTTGATCATGCGCCTCCACTTGAGGTACCTGTTCGTCATCTTGGGTTGGGGGATTCACCATCGTTGAAGAAGAGGGTTGATCTTGCTCCATTTGTTCCTGTGGTCGCACATCGCCAATCGCCATGGTGCGCATTTGCGGCCGTTGGAACGTCTTCTTCATCTACATCATCAAGATCAACAACTTGCTCTCTTGGAGAGCCATTAGTCTCATCAAATACAACGTCACTAGAGACTTCAACCAAACCCGATGATTTGTTGAAGACCCTATACGCCTTTGTATTTGAGTCATAACCTAATAAAAACCCTTCTACAGCTTTGGGAGCAAATTTAGAAGTTCTACCTTTCTTCACAAGAATATAACACTTGCTCCCAAATACACGAAAATAAGACACATTGGGTTTGTTACCGGTTAGAAGCTCATACGAAGTCTTCTTGAGGAGGCGGTGAAGGTAGACCCGGTTGATGGCGTGGCAAGCCGTGTTCACGGCTTCCGACCAAAAGCGCTCGAGGGTCTTGAACTCTCCAAGCATAGTCCTCGCCATATCGATGAGCGTCCTGTTCTTCCTCTCTACCACACCATTTTGCTGTGGTGTGTAGGGAGCAGAGAACTCGTGCTTGATCCCCTCCTCCTCAAGATACTCCTCCACTTGAAGGTTCTTGAATTCGGACCCGTTGTCGCTCCTTATCTTCTTTACCTTGAGTTCAAACTCATTTTGAGCTCTCCTGAGGAAGCGTTTGAGGGTCCCTTGGGTTTCAGATTTATCCTGTAAAAAGAATACCCAAGTGAAGCGGGAAAAATCATCAACTATAACAAGACCATACTTACTTCCTCCTATGCTTAGATAGGAGACGGGTCCGAAGAGGTCCATATGAAGCATCTCCAAGGGTCTTGATGTGGTCATCACATTTTTGTGTGATGAGAGCTTCCCACCTGTTTCCCTGCTTGACAAGCTGCACAAGGTCTTTTTTTCGAAATGCACATTAGTTAGACCTATCACGTGTTCTCCCTTTAGAAGCTTGTGGAGGTTCTTCATCCCCACATGTGCTAAGCGGCGATGCCACAGCCAGCCCATGCAAGTCTTAGCAATTAAGCATGCATCTAGACCGACCTCTTCTTTTGCAAAATCAACCAAATAAAGTTTGCCGTCTAGTACACCCTTAAAAGCTAGTGAACCATCACACCTTCTAAAGACAGACACATACATTTGTGAATAGACAATTATATCCCATATTGCATAATTGACTAACAGATAACAAATTATATCCAAGAGACTCAACTAAAAACACATTAGATATAGAGTGCTTGGATGAAATAGCAATTTTACCTAACCCTTTTACCTTGCCTTGGTTCCCATCATCGAATATTATTGAATCTGGGAATCCTTGTTTTTGATGTAGGAGGTGAACATCTTCTTCTCCCCTGTCATATGGTTTGTGCATCCGCTGTCGATAATCCAGCTTGAACCTCCGGATGCATAAACCTGCAAGGCAAATTTAGGCTTGGGTCTTAGGTACCCAACTCTTGTTGGGTCCTACAAGGTTAGTCACAATTGTCTTAGGGACCCAAATGCAAGTTTTATCTCCCTTGCATCTTGCCCCTAACTTCCTAGCAATCACCTTCTTATTCTTTCTACAAATGGCAAATGAAGCATTGCAAGCATGATATATTGTAGAAGGTTCATTAACTTTCCTAGGAACAATAACAACATTCTCCTAGGCATATGATGAACAACATTTCTCCTAGACATATCTCTACCATGCATATAGGAAGAACTAGAAGCAAACATGGCATGAGAATCAAAAGCATCATAGGCATTACAACTCCTATAAGCATTTCTAGATTGTCTCCTATCATGGTACATAAAAGCATGGTTCTTTTTAGCATTACTAGCCATAGGGGCCTTCCTTTCTCCTTGGCGGAGATGGGAGCCTTATGGCTTGTCAAGTTCTTGGCTTCCTCTTGAAGCCAAGTCCATCCTTAATTGAGGGATGTCTACCAATCGTGTAGGCATCCCTTGCAAATTTTAGCTTGTCAAATTCATTCTTGCTAGTCTTAAGTTGGGCATTAAGACTAGCCACTTCATCATTTAATTTAGAAATGCAAACTAGGTGTTCACTACAAGCATCAATGTCAAAATCTTTACACCTATTGCAAATCATAACATGTTCTACACAAGAGTTAGATTTACTTGCTACTTCTAGTTTGGCATTTAAATCATTAACACCTTTTAAAGTAGACATGGTTTCATGACAAGTAGATAGTTCACAAGAAAGCATTTCATTCCTTTTAACTTCTAGAGCAAGTGAATTTTGTGCACTAACAAATTTATCATGCTCTTCATATAAAAGGTCCTCTTGTTTCTCTAAAAGTCTATCCTTTTCATTCAAGGCATCAATCAATTCATTAATCTTGTCTATTTTAGTTCTATCCAATCCCTTGAACAAACTAGAGTAATCTATTTCTTCATCACTAGACTCATCATCACTAGAAGAATCATAAGTGGCATTGTTTCGAGTACATACCTTCTTCCCTTCGCCATGAGGCATGTGTGATGCTCGTTGGGGAAGAGGGATGACTTGTTGAAAGTGGTGGCGGCGAGTCCTTCATTGTCGGAGTCGGATGACGAACAATCCGAGTCCCACTCCTTTCCAAGGTGTGCCTCGCCCTTGGCCTTCTTGTAACTCTTCTTTTTCTCTTTTGTTCCTTCCCCCTGGTCACTATCGTTATCGGGACAGTTAGCAATAAAATGACCAACCTTACCACATTTGAAGCATGAGTGCTTCCCCTTTGTCTTGGTCTTGCTTGGCTGTCCCTTGCGACCCTTTAGCGCCGTCTTGAAGCGCTTGATGATAAGGGCCATCTCTTCATCATTGAGCCCTGCCGCCTCAACTTGCGCCACCTTGCTAGGTAGCGCTCCTTGCTTCTCGTTGCCTTGAGAGCAATGAGTTGAGGCTCATTGATTGGACCATTCAACGCGTCATCCACGTATCTCGCCTCCTTGATCATCATTCGCCCGCTTACGAACTTACCAAGAACTTCTTCGGGCGACATCTTGGTGTACCTAGGATTTTCACGAATATTGTTCACCAGATGTGGATCAAGTACAGTAAAGGACCTTAGCATTAAGCGGACGACGTCGTGGTCCGTCCATCGTGTGCTTCCGTAGCTCCTTATTTTGTTGATAAGGGTCTTGAGCTGGTTGTATGTTTGGGTTGGCTCCTCTCCCCTTATCATTGCGAATCTTCCAAGCTCGCCCTCCACCAACTCCATTTTGGTGAGCAAAGGTGACGTCATTCCCCTCATGAGAGATCTTGAGGGTGTCCCAGATGCTTGGCATTGTCCAAGCCGCTCACCTTATGGTACTCGTCCCTGCACAAAGAGGCTAACAACACAGTAGTAGCTTGTGCATTTTTATGAATTTGTTCATTAATAAATATAGGACTATCCGAGCTATCAAATTTCATTCCCTTCTCAACAATCTCCCATATGCTTGGATGGAGAGAGAACAAGTGACTACGCATTTTGTGACTCCAAAATCCGTAGTCCTCCCCATCAAAGTGTGGAGGTTTGCCAAGAGGGATGGAAAGCAAATGAGCATTTGAACTCTGAGGAATACGAGAGTAATCGAAATAAAAATTCGAATTAACTGTCTTTCTTTTCTCGTAGTCGTTGTCGTCGTCCTTGTGGGAAGAAGTGGACTCGTCGCTGTCGTCGTAGTAGACGATCTCCTTGATGCGTCTCGTCTTCTTCTTCTTCCATCTTTGCGTTTGTAGCTCGAGCCCGAGTTGTTAGGCTTGTCATCCTTCGGCTCGTTGACGAAGGATTCCTTCTCCTTATCGTTGATCACGATTCCCTTCCCCTTAGGATCCATCTCTTCGGGCGATTAGTCCCTTCGTGAAGAGAACAGTTCCGATACCAATTGAGAGCACCTAGAGGGGGGTGAATAGGTGATCCTGTGAAACTTGAAAACTTAATGCCACAAAACTTGGTTAGGCGTTAGCACAATAATGCCAAGTGGCTAGAGAGGAGTCTCAACAAAACACAATAACCACAAGAGATCAATCACAGAGATGGCACAGTGGTTTATCCCGTGGTTCGGCCAAGACCAACGCTTGCCTACTCCACGTTGTGGCGTCCCAACGGACAAGGGTTGCAATCAACCCCTCTCAAGCGGTCCAAAGACCCACTTGAATACCACGGTGTTTTGCTTTGCTTTTCTTTATCCCGTTCGCGAGGAATCTCCACAACTTGGAGTCTCTCGCCCTTACACTTGAAGTTCACAAAGAAGCACGGAGTAAGGGAGGGATGAGCAACGCACAGACACAAAATCAGAATGTCAACACACACACAAGTCGCAACAAGAGCTCGCAACACAACACGACGAGTTCACAACTCAATTAGAGCTCTAGATGCTATCACGAAGAAACAAATGCGTGGAATCGAAGTCTTGGTGCTTAGGAATGCTTTGAGTATGCTTGATGTTCTCCTCCATGCGCCTAGGGGTCCCTTTTATAGCCCCAAGGCAGCTAGGAGCCGTTGAGAGCATTCCAGGAAGGCAGATCTTGCCTTCTGTCGCCTGGCGCACCGGACAGTCCGGTGCACCACCGGACACTGTCCGGTGCGGATTTGTTTCCTTATTTGGCGAAGCCAACCGTTGCTGATTGAGAGCCGTTGGCGCACCGGACACTGTCCGGTGCACACCGGACAGTCCGGTGCTCCAATGTAACCATTGGCTCGGCCACGCGTCACACGCGGAATCCTCGGCCGACCGTTGCCCGGCTGACCGTTGGCTCACCGGACAGTCCGGTGCACACCGGACAGTCCGGTGAATTATAGCCGTACGCCGTTGATGGTTTCCCGAGAGCGACGAGTTCGCCTGTGAACGGCTCACCGGACAGTCCGGTGCACCACCGGACAGTCCGATGATTTATAGCCGTACACCGCCGTCGAACTCTCGAGAGCAGCAAGTTCGCCAGAGCCAGTCTGGAACCACCGGACACTGTCCGGTGCACCACCGGACACTGTCCGGTGCACCCAGACTGAGCAGACTTTGGCTGAACAAAGCCATCTCTTCTCTAACTTGATTTTTCCTGTTTCCAGCACTTAGACACAATACATTAGTCCATAAAACAATGTACTAAGTCTAGAAACATACCTTTTGACATGATTTGCACTTTGTCCACCACTTTGCATAGATTAACACAAAAGCACTAGTGTTGGCACTCAATCACCAAAATACTTAGAAATGGCCCAAGGGCACATTTCCCTTTCAGAGTGTCCTCCCTTTGTAGTTGTTTCCTTTTCCTTTCAAACTTACTGAAAATACTCAAGAAAGATGTTAATAGCACAAGGGAGTATATGATGGAAGATGATTCTTTTAGATAGGAGGTAAAAGTAATTCATCATCCATGAGTCATATAGACATGAAGTAAAAACCTTAACGTTAGTGCACATTATCAGAAAAGAGGAATGAGCATCTTTTTAAACATTTTTTATCAACCATAGGTATTTTACTTCTTCATATTGAATTTATTATCATGACTTAGAAGCGCATCAATATGAGAATGGATATAGCAAAGCATGAATTAGATTCTAATGGACAAACTCATTTATAAAAATGATATTGAATGCTCACTTAGTTAATTTAAGTCCAAAAAAAATCTATTCCTCACATGGGAAGAATAAGATAATATAGAGTAAATAGCCATTGAAATGGGAACTAGATTTGATTAAGAAGATGAGTTCCCATACCTTTGCTTTTACCTTTCTTCTTTCGGGTGAAGAGCGACCCATGAGGCTTGTGCACTTTCTCTTCTTGTAGATATTCGTAAGTAGGCTCAAGAGATACTTTGTTAGTAACACAAGCACTAGTTTCCATTTTTGTAATCATTTTGATAAGGAATGAAAAGCTAGATTACTAATACATGGAAACTTCATAGCATGGACTAGATTATCCATAGATGATGTTATGCTCAATTTTAATTCTTAAAACAAGCATAAATAATTTCTTAAGATTATAGGAATAAATCTATTTCATGATATGGAAAGCGATAAATGAAAGAATAAAATCCAATTTAAGCAAGTAGAAAACATCATAAATTATTGGATTGATTTTTCTTTTCATGTTAGATTACACATTTCCAAAGAGAAACTTATTCTCTACAAGTGAGACTACTTGGGTTACTTTAAATAAAATCATTAGTCTCACTATTCTAGTTATAGAGAGATTTTTCCTTTTATAAGTTTCCTAAGGATTTGAATTCCTTACATAACACCTTATTCTTTTAAGAACTTGAAATATCTCTCTATATCTAGAATCATGGCAATAATAGAATAACTTAGCGAAAAACATGCCATGAGATACTTACAATAATTTAAAGCATGTAGATTGTCATAGAATAGAAATGATGAATATGCAATCTACCATATGAGAGGAAATTCTTCAAAGAATGGTAAATAAAATTTAAAGATATTTAAAGTGCTATATATTTCTATGTGACTACACAAGACACATAAGAAATGATAGTTTAAAATACTTGCACTTAAAAGCATAGAAGTTACCATCCTTTGATTTTCCTCCATGTTGTAGGCTTTGATTTTTGCCACATGATAACTCTTTATTTCCTGCAACATCAATATCTTCCTCGAGTTGATATGAGTTTAAGACATAGCAATTTGAAAAAATAACCTTGGGTCAATCATGTATATAGATCATTTGAAGATTGATAGCTTGAGTGATAAGAATTGAATGGACTCTCTCAAGCACCCCAAGGCTTCATATCATCTCCTTCTCCTGCAAAGCTTGTCAATCATATTTTGGTACCCATCACTTGATGGGTCCATTTTGGTTAATCGACAAAGATCTAGGAACCCACGAGTCTTTTGTGTTAGCACTTGGTAAACTCATTACCTTTCTAACACAAGTTGCAATTTTGGGTTGCCTAGTTTCATGAGAATCAATTGACAAGTTAGGAGTGGGATTGTTACCAATGGGACAATCCTTGCATTGATGTCCCTTCTTCGGCATGTGTAGCATAGACGTTTTTCAAGTTTTGAAGCTTTTCTTTCCTTGTTTGTTTCTTGCTACATGGTTAGTAAAAGCTTTCTTTTCTAACCCTATGCCTTTTTGTTTTAAATGGGGACAAGATCTAAGTAAGTGTCCCTTCTTGGAGCATTTAAAACAAAGTCTATCATCCTTGTTAATAATCAAGCTATTTTTAATGTAGGGACATGATCTAATCAAGTGCCCCTCTTCAAAGCATTCACTACACCTCTTAATGTGAAGTGTGGCTTGATCATTACCTTGGATGTTACCTTTTGTGGAGGCGTCGTTGAGGCTTTTGGAGGAGGTGTTGAATTTCATCTTTGTTTCTTCCTCTTGGCAATCCTCAAATCCTTGACATTTTCTTCAAGGGATGTAGTGCATGCCACGGTTGTTCCCGTCTCAAGCTTCTTCACCATGTGATCACGATTATCTTGAGAAGGTTGAGCAATGCACTTCCCTTTTAGTTGTGTCATGCTCATTTTTAGCCTCTCATTTTCTTCTTTGAGCTTTTGATATGTATCATCTTTTGTTCCTGCAAATTCTAGCTCAAAAGAAGATATGCTTGTTGACGGACAACAAGCATTAGCACATGGTAATATAGTATCAATTTGAATACATGTGCATGAGTGAGGTTGTTGGGATTTTAAGTTTTCTATCACAACCTCATGAGCAATGTTTAATATGATATGATCATCTCTAAGATTTTCACGAGAGCATAGGAGCATATCATATTTTTCTTGAAAAGCTAGATTTTCAATTTTTAGCTTTTCTACTTGGTCCTCAAGCAAGGTATTCTTATTTACTAATTGAGCTATACAATGTAAAGCGTTATCTTGCTCAATTGAAATAGTTTCATACCTTTGGACCAAATCAACATGAGAGCACTTTAGCTTCTCATGTTCTTTAGTCAACTCGTCAAAGTATTGCATCTTCATGGAGAGAATACTTTCTAGCCTTTGACGAGCTTCGCCTTGCTCTCTCGCTTTCTAGAAGTTTGAGCATGACCGCCTTATCTTCTTGGCTTAGGCGAGCGTAGAGTTGCACAAAGCTTCTGTCGGCGTTCCGAGACCGGGGGGTCCCTGGGCCGACGAGTGAATGTCGCCGCGTGCCCAGCCCAGATGGGTCGAGCGCGAGGGCGAGCGCGAAGGGGGGAGAGCGAGGCGGCCGGAGACCGGTGTGAGAGAGGTGGGAATCCCGCGGCCTTCGTGTTCGTCCCGCGCCCAGGTCGGGTGCGCTTGCAGTAGGGGGTTACAAGCGTCCACGTGGGAGATACGAGTGGCCTCCGTGAGCGCCTGTTCTCGTCCTCGTCCCCGCGCGGCCAACCTTCTCTAAGAGGGCCCTGGTCCCTTTTATAGGCGTAAGGAGAGGATCCAGGTGTACAATGGGGGGTGTAGCAGAGTGCTACGTGTCTAGCGGAGGTGAGCTAGCGCCCTAGGTACATGCCATTGTGGCAGCCGGATAGATCTTGGCACCCAGCTGGTGTGATGTCGTGGCCGTCGGAGGAGCGATGGAGCTTGGCGGAGGGACAACTGTCGGAGCGGTTGAGTCCTTGCTGACGTCCTCTTGCTTCCGTAAGGGGGCTGAGAGACGCCGTCGTCACAGAGCATGCGGGGCACCATCATTGCCTATCTGGCGGAGCAAGCCAGATGGACGCCAGTCTTGTTCCCTGCGGCCCGAGTCAGCTCGGGGTAGGGTGATGATGGCACCTCCTATTGACGTGGCTGGTCTGCGCTCTAGGTTGGGCGATGTGGAAGCTCCTCCGAAGCCGAGGTCGAGTCCGAGCCCCCGGGTCGGGCGAGGCGGAGATTGTCGGCTGGTGCCGGGGCGGAGTCCGAGCCCTGGGGTCGGGCGAAGCGGAGTTCGTCTTCTGGGGCCGAGGCCAAGTCCGAGCCCTGGGTCGGGTGAGGCGGAGATCGTCGTCTTCTGGGGCCGAGCCCAAGTCCGAGCCCTGGGCAAGGCGGAGATCGTCGTCTTCTGGGGCCGAGCCCAAGTTCGAGCCCTGGGTCGGGCGGAGTTCGCCGTCTTCCGGGACTTAGCCCGAGTCCGAGCCCTGGGTCGGGCGGAGTTCGCCATCTTCCGGGACTTAGCCCGAGTTCGAGCCCTGGGTCGGGCAGAGCGGAGTTCGCCGTCTTCCAGGACTTAGCCCGAGTCCGAGCCCTGGGTCGGGCGAAGCGGAGCTTCCTATGGTGCCTTCGGCAGGGCCTGACTGCCTGTCAGTCTTAATCTGTCAAGTGGCACTGCAGTCGGAGTGGCGCAGGCGGCGCTGTCCTTCTGTCAGGCCGGTCAGTGGAGCGGCAAAGTGACAGCGGTCACTTCGGCTCTGCCGGCTGGGGGGCGCGCGTCAGGATAAGGGTGTCAGGCCACCTTTGCATTAAATGCTCCTGCGACTTGGTCGGTCGGTGCGGCGATTTGGCCAGGGTTGCTTCTTAGCGAAGGCAGGGCCTCGGGCGAGCCGGGAATATGTTCGCCGCTGAAGGGGGGCCTCGGGCGAGACGGAAATCCTCCGGGGTCGGCTGCCCTTGTCCGAGGCTAGGCTCGGGCGAGGCGTGATCGTGTCCCTCGAATGGACTGATCCCTGACTTAATCGCACCCATCAGGCCTTTGCAGCTTTGTGCTGATGGGGGTTACCAGCTGAGAATTAGGAGCCTTGAGGGTACCCCTAATTATGGTCCCCGACAGTAGCCCCGAGCCTCGAAGGGAGTGTTTGCACTCGCTTGGAGGCTTTCGTCGCACTTTTTTGCAAGGGGACCAGCCTTTCGGTTGCGTTTTGTTCCGGTGGGTGCGCGCGAGCGCACCCGCCGGGTGTAGCCCCCGAGGCCTCGGAGGAGTGGTTTCACTCCTTCGAGGTCTTAATGCCTCGCGTAATGCTTCGGCTGGTCTGGTCGTTCCCTCATGCGAGCTGGCCGTAGCCGGGTGTACGGTCGGGTCCCAAGTTCTCGGGCTGGTATGTTGACGCTGTCAACGGTTCGGCCGGAGCCGGGTTTGCGAGAGCAGCCCCGAGCCTCTGCACAGGGCGAGAGGGCGATCAGGGACAGACTCAGCTTTTTTACATACGCCCCTGCGTCGCCTTTCCGCAAGGAGGAGGGGGGAAAGCGCCATGTTGCCCTCGATGGGCATCGAACATGGTGTCTCTGTTGAGCTGCAAGCGGGTGATCCGAGTGGACGTCCATGCCCTGTTCGTTAGGGGTCGGCTAGGGGCCAGAGGCACGCCCAAAAGTACGTGCGGGTGATCTGCCGGACCCGGTCCCCTGGCGACGGGATCCGAGGGCTCGATGCCTCCCTCTGATGGGATTCTGTTACAAGATCGTTCCCGTCGGTCTCGGAAATGTCCTAGGGTACCTCGGGAGCGCAGCCCGAGCCTTGGTTATGTATCGAACGTACCCATGGTCATCCCTCGCTCGGTGTCTGAGGCGGCTGTGAACCCTTCGGGGGCCAGCCTTCGAACCCCTGATCAGTATTGGGCACGGAGCCCGAGTAGCCTGAGGCGGTCTTTGAACCCTTTCGAGGGGCCGACCTTCGAACCTCTGACCAGTAGTGGGTGTAGGGCCCACGCGATCTGAGGCGGCTGTTGAACTCTTCTGGGGGGCCAGCCTTCGAACCTCTGATCAGTAGGGGGGCTCGGAGCCTGGTTCCTTCTCGGGGAAGGATCCTTTTCGGGGTATCCCCCTTTCCCGGTCCCTGTTGCAAGAGAGAGAAAGAGGAAAAACGGAAAAGGATACGAAATCGAACGACGCGGCGTACCTTTTGGACGCGGTCATTATGGCGAAGGCGAAGCGTCACCCGCTTCTCCTACCAGAGGCGCCGCGTGTCCCGCTGTGGAGTTAATGCGACGGGGCGAGTGGTTGGAGGGGCGACCGTTGCACGTGCGCGAGCCGTTCGAGGAACGGATCACGGGCGCGTTGTCTTCACGCTGTGGGAGAGGGTTCTCTCGCTGCCCCCGGATGGAACGTAAGCTTGGCTGACGACGTGGTCGCTGCTCCTGCCCGCCTGCCACTGCCATTACTGCCGGCCCACTTTTGGCCGCGTTGACCGTCGCGCCAGGCTGGTGCTGCTGGGTCACGCGCCGGGTCGCCTCGAGTCGCGGTATTGGTTCCGCAGTCGAGGAGGCGCGGTAGTGGCGCAAGTGGCGGTGCAGTCGCATGCACGAAGCATTCGGCGCGCCGGTTGCATGACGCGTGGGCCTGGGCCTCCATGCCGGGCGTGTTGGGAGTTGGAGAAGCGCGCCCACTTGGCGCGGTTGCATGCCGCCTGCATGGCTGCCCACCCTTTCACCCGCTGGTCTGGGCAAAAGTGGAGGGTCACTTGTAACCGCTGGGCGGTTGTACGCACCGCGCGCGGCGGTTTGGCTTCTTCTGCTCTGAGCCGGCTTGCATGACGTGTGGGACCCAGCCCCCGCGCCGCAGGGGAGGACCTTGGAGTGTGTTGGAGAAGACTCAGCCCGTGACGGCTGGGGACGCGAGTAGGGAGAACCGCCCTTAAAAGGAGGGTGACCCCCTTGGGAGGCGACCATGTCTTCGCGCTCCCTTATGCATCGTGTCTTTCCACCTTCCAAGCCCCCGGATGGGGGAGATCCGCCATCTTTCCACCTCGTCGTTGGAGGAACGTAACTCCGCGGGAGTTGGTACCTTTCAGCCATCGTTCGGCTTCAAGGATTTTCATCATGCAGCCCGGCTGCACCCCTCCACCGGCGGTCACCCAAGATGGTGACCTCCAGTTTGATTGTGGGGGAAAGCGAGCCGGGCTGCGGCCTCTGCCCCTCCCTCAGCCTCAAGGATTTTCATCACCAGGGCTGGGGAGGGGAGTGTGCCGAGTTGGGGTCAGCCCCTGTGTGGGCGGTGGCCCGCTCCTTCCCTCAGTGATCGGGGGGAAGGGCGAGAGTCGTCCGTGGCGCTGGTAGCTGCACCGTGCCCGGCTCTCTGAGCCGAGCGGCTTCAGAGCCGCTCCCGGTGCCGCCTCTCGCCACGGTAGCTGGAAGAGGTTCCGCCGCCGACGAGTTTGCCGGCGCCACCCGCGGACCGACCTCCAACTCTACGGCCTTCTGCCCGTCCTTGCCTCTCGAGTTTGGGCACGGGCGGGGGCCTCCTGACAGCAACATCCGCCCTGAGGTCATCGCTGCTGCTGTTCGGACCCCCGGAGCAGAAGTCGTCGTCGTCGCCGCGGTTGGGGCGGGCGACGACAAGCCGTTCGTCGGTCTTCTGTTGCTCCGCAGGCCTTTCCCCCGTCGAGTGGGGTTGTTCGTACCTGCGGAGGTGGAACCGGAGTTCCGTTTGTAATGGCACCTTGGATGCCAGTGTTTTTGTTCATCGTGGCTGTCGGGGCCTGAACATGTATGTAATTTCGGCAAGGAGCCGTGTTTTTTCCTCCTTTTCGAGCACTAAGACTCGCCTGTTGGTTGTCTAAACCGCTTCACCAAGCGTGAGTCGCCTCGTGTACAGGTGACGAGTGAGTTATCCGTATCCCGGAGGCGTAGGAGTCCCTCAGCTCGGTCGGCCTTGTTGTCCGAGGCTTCTCTAGCTTAGTTAAAGGAACCCCTCGGCCGCTCTTCGATGAGCTGAGGCCAGGGGTAGCGGCGTCAACATGAACAGAGGCGGAGTTGGCTCGAAAAGAAAACCTGGTTGGCCGGAGCCTGGCCGGGTCGTCCGTTAGCGGGACCGACGCCGGAATTGACCAGCCGAGGCCTCGGGTCGGGCTGACGTCCTTGGAGGGCAGCTGGCCGAGGCCCCGGGGTGACCGGCCGAGCCGCCTGCTCGGGCCGGATTGACGTCCTTGGAAGGTAACTGGCCGAGGCCCCGGGGTGACCGGCCGAGCCGCCTGCTCGGGCCGGATTCCCGGAGAAGACCCTGGCGGCGATGGCCCGGGCGTGGTGATGACGTCGTCCTCCAGAGTGGAGATCCTCGGACCGCGTCGCCGTCCGAGGCTAGGCCGGCCCTCGCCGAAGGTGTCGTCGATGCCAAGGGTGCTGCTGCTCCCTTCAGCCGTCAAGATCCGAGCCTGCAGGATCGGATTGTCTTGTAGTGTGTGTTTCCTGCGGCCGCCGAGGCCTAAACACACCCTCGCCGTGTTGTAAAGCTGCGTCTCTTTTCCTTTCGTTTCGAGTATCTGGACTTTTTGTCGGTAACAGAAATGTTTGTGCGAGCAAGAGTTGCTTCTCGCGGAAGGTGATGAGTGAGGTATCCGTATCCCGGAGGCGTAGGAGTCCCTCGGCTCGGTCGGCCTTGCCGCTTACGCGCACTCTTACCCGTCCATGGGGCTCTGTCACCGACGCAGTCGAGAAGGCTCGAAGGATCGCTTCGGCAGAAGAGCTTTCGAGCGTGAAGACTTGTTCGGTCCACAGAATCACTTATCCGAACGTGAGTTACTTATCGAAGGTGATGAGTGAGGTATCCGTATCCCGGAGGCGTAGGAGTCCCTCGGCTCGGTCAGCCTTGGCTGCTTACGTGTACTCCATCGTTTTCAGGATCCACTTTCGAAGTAGCCAAAAAGCGCGAAAGACATTCTGGCAGAAAAGATCTTTTTTCGAGGAAAATTTCGACGCAGAGGGGGTTCCCCCCCTTTTAGCCCCCGAGGGAGGGTCGGGCTTTGCCGAGGCGAGGCCGACCCTTCCTTGATGACTAAACTTTGCGTGGGTGCGAGGTATATGATCAACTTGAAAACATCTTAAGGGTAGAAGCGACGTAGCTGTTGGATGTTCCAGGCGTTGCCGTAGACCTCGCCTTGACTGTTGGCCAGCTTGTATGTTCCGGGCTTCAGAACCTTGGCGATGACGAATGGCCCCTCCCAGGGAGGCGTGAGCTTGTGCCGCCCTCGGGCGTCTTGTCGCAGCCAAAGCACCAGGTCACCCACCTGGAGGTCTCGGGACCGGACCCCTCGGGCGTGGTAGCGTCGCAGGGACTGGTACCGCGCCGAGTGTAGCAAGGCCTGGTCCCGAGCCTCCTCCAGCTGGTCCAGCGAGTTTTCTCGGCTGACTTGGTTGCTTTGGTCGGTGTAGGCCCTCGTCCTCAGGGAACCGTATTCTAAGTCTGTGGGCAAGATGGCTTCGGCCCCATAGACTAGAAAGAACGGCGTGAAGCCCGTGGCTTGGCTCGGCGTTGTCCTCATACTCCAGACCACCGAGGGGAGTTCCTTCATCCATCGCTTGCCGAACTTGTTGAGGTCGTTGTAGATCCGAGGCTTGAGCCCTTGTAGAATCATGCCGCTGGCACGCTCCACCTGCCCATTCGTCATGGGATGAGCCACGGTGGCCCAGTCCACCCGGATGTGGTGATCCTCGCAGAAGTCCAGGAACTTTCTGCCGGTGAACTGGGTGCCGTTGTCGGTGATGATGGAGTTCGGGACCCCGAAGCGATGGATGATGTTGGTGAAGAACGCCACCGCCTGCTCGGACCTGATGCTGTTCAGGGGTCGGACCTCGGTCCACTTGGAGAATTTGTCGATGGCGACCAGCAGGTGCGTGTAGCCCCCGGGTGCCTTCTGCAAGGGGCCGACGAGGTCCAAACCCCACACCGCAAAAGACCAGGTGATGGGTATCGTCTGCAGAGCCTGAGCGGGCAGGTGGGTCTGCCTCGCGTAGAATTGACACCCTTCGCAGGTGCGGACGATTCTGGTAGCGTCTGCCACCGCCGTCGGCCAGTAGAAGCCTTGCTGAAAAGCATTCCCAACAAGGGCTCGAGGCGCTGCGTGATGGCCGCAAGCCCCCGAGTGTATCTCTCGCAGGAGTTCCTGACCTTCGGCGATGGAGATGCATCGCTGGAGGATGCCGGAGGGGCTGTGGTGGTAGAGCTCCTTCTCATCTCCCAGCAAGACGAACGACTTGGCGCCGCGCCACCCGCCGAGCCTCGGCTCGGTCGAGGGGTAGCTCTCCTCGGTGGAGATATTGCAGGGTCTGCCAGTTTCGATTAGGCGCGACCCCGCTTCGCTCCTCCTCGACGCGTAGTGCCTCACCCTCGGGGGCCGAGGCTACCTCGGACTGAACCGAGGGCACCTCGGGCCGAGCTGAGGGTGCCTCGGGATGAGCCGAGGGTGCCTCGGACTGAGCCGAGGGCGCCTCGGGTTGAGCCGTGGGTGCCTCGGACTGGGCCGAGGGTACCTCGGGCTCGGACGTGTCGTCGATCTTGACGGAGGGTTGATGCAGGTCTCGGGAGAAGACATCCGGGGGAACCGTCGTTCGCCCTGAGGCTATTTAGCCAGCTCGTCCGCAGTCTCGTTGTAGCGCCGAGCGATGTGGTTGAGCTCGAGCCCGTAGAACTTGTCTTCCAGGCGCCGAACCTCATCGCAGTAGGCCTCTATCTTCGGGTCGCGGCAATGGGAGTTCTTCATGACTTGGTCGATGACGAGTTGCGAGTCACCGCGAGCGTCGAGGCGTCGGACCCCTAGCTCGATGGCGATCCGCAATCCGTTGACCAGAGCCTCATATTCGACCACATTGTTGGACGCCGGGAAGTGGAGGCGTAGCACGTAGCGTAGATGCTTTCCGAGGGGTGAGACGAAGAGTAGGCCTGCGCCGGCTCCTGTCTTCATCAGCGACCCATCGAAGAACATGGTCCAGAGCTCCGGTTGGATCGGAGCCGTTGGTAGCTGGGTGTCGACCCATTCAGCCACGAAGTCCTCCAAGACCTGGGACTTAAATGGCCTTCCGGGGAGCGAACGAGATTGTCTCGCCCATGATCTCCACCGCCCACTTTGCAATCCTACCCGAGGCCTCTCGGCACTGGATGATCTCTCCCAGGGGGAAGGATGACACCACAGTTACCGGATGAGACTCGAAGTAGTGTCGCAGCTTCCGCCGCGTTAGGATCACCGCGTACAGCAGCTTCTGAACTTGTGGGTAGCGGATCTTAGTTTCGGACAGTACCTCGCTGATGAAGTAGACTGGCCTTTGAATGGGCAATGCATGCCCCTCTTCTTGCCTCTCGACCACAATCGCGGCGCTAACCACCTGGGTGGTCGCGGCGACATAGACCAGGAGGGCTTCTCCGGCAGCTGGGGCACCAAGATAGGCGCCTTTGTGAGGAGCGCCTTTAGGTTCCCGAGGGCTTCCTCGGCCTCAGGGGTCCAAGTGAAGCACTCGGCCTTCCTTAAGAGGCGGTACAGAGGTAGACCTCTTTCGCCGAGGCGTGAGATGAAGCGGCTCAGAGCCGTGAGGCATCCCATGACCCTCTGTACGCCTTTCAAGTCCTTGATGGGCCCCATGCTAGTAATGGCTGCGATCTTCTCCGGGTTGGCTTCGATGCCCCGCTCGGAGACGATGAACCCCAAGAGCATGCCTCGGGGCACCCCGAAGACACACTTTTCGGGATTGAGCTTGACGCCTTTCGCCTTGAGACATTGGAATGTCGCTCCAAGGTTGGAAAGGAGGTCGGAGGCTTTCCTCGTCTTGACTACGATGTCATCGACGTAGGCCTCGACCGTGCGACCAATGTGTTCGCCGAACACATGGTTCATGCACCGCTGGTACGTCACGCCCGCATTCCTCAAGCCGAACGGCATGGTGACATAGCAGTACATGCCGAAGGGTGTGATGAAAGAAGTCGCGAGCTGGTCGGACTCTTTCATCCTGATTTGATGATACCCTGAGTAGGCATCGAGGAAAGATAGGGTTTCGCACCCAGCAGTGGAATCCACGATTTGGTCGATGCGAGGCAGAGGGTAGGGAACCTTCGGACATGCTTTGTTGAGACCAGTGTAGTCTACACACATCCGCCATTTCCCCCCTTTCTTTCTCACAAGCACAGGGTTGGCAAGCCATTCGGGATGGAATACCTCTTTGATGAACCCTGCCGCCATTAGCTTGTGGATCTCCTCGCCTATGGCTCTGCGCTTCTCCTCGTCGAATCGGCGTAGGGGCTGCTTGACGGGTTCGGGCTCCGGCTCGGATGTCCAGCGAGTGCTCGGCGACATCCCTCGGTATGCCGAGCATGTCCGAGGGACTCCACGCGAATACGTCGGTGTTCGCGCGGAGAAAGTCGATGAGCACTGCTTCCTATTTGGGATCGAACCCGGAGCCGATCCGGATCTGCTTGGAGGTGTCGCCGCTGGGGTCGAGGGGGACGGACTTAACCGTCTCCGCTGGCTCAAAGTTGCCGGCGTGACGCTTCACGTCTAGCACCTCCTTAGAGAGGCTCTCCAGGTCGGCGATGAGGGCCTCGGACTCGGGGAGGGCCTCGGCGTACTCCACGCACTCCACGTCGCATTCGAATGCGTGTTTGTACGTGGGGCCGACGGTGATGACCCCGTTGGGGCCTGGCATCTTGAGCTTCAGGTAGGTGTAGTTGGGGACGTCCATGAACTTCGCGTAGCATGGCCTCCCCAGCACCGCGTGGTAGGTTCCTCGGAACCCGACCACCTCGAACGTCAGGGTCTCCCTTCGGAAGTTGGAGGGTGTTCCGAAGCAGACGGGAAGGTCGAGCTGTCGAGGGGATGGACGCGCTTCCGGGGATGATCCCATGGAAGGGCGTAGCGCCTGCCCGAACAGAGGACAGATCAACACGCAGGAGCCCGAGGGTCTCGGCGTAGATGATGTTGAGGCTGCTGCCTCCGTCCATGAGGACCTTGGTGAGCCTGACGTCGCCGATGATGGGGTCGACGACGAGCGGGTATTTCCCCGAGCTCGGCACATGGTCGGGGTGATCGTCTCGGTCGAAGGTGATGGGCTTGTCGGACCAGTCTAGATAGACTGGCGCCGCCACCTTCACCGAGCAGACCTCCCGGCGCTCTTGCTTGCGGTGCCGAGCCGAGGTGTTTGCCGCTTGCCCACCATAGATCATGAAGCAGTCGCGGACCTCGGGGAATTCTCCTGCCTGGTGATCTTCCTTCTTGTCGTCGTCGCGGGCCTTGCCACCCTCCGCGGGTGGCCCGGTGTCACACCCGGTTTTGGAAGGCAAACCAAGTGCGAACTATGTACGTGCCAGGATCAGAACTCACGTACACAGCGATTACATAAATGAACATCGTCGCACAATGCTCGAATAATAACATAAAAGAGTATTAACTTATTACATCACAGAGTCATAGACATCCACATAGTCATCAAGTTAACAGTTAAATCAAAGTGCTAGCGAAACACAGTAAAGATAAGGCCTTCACAGGCAGCTGACTAGGGGTTGCCGCCAACCCACACCTAGAATTCGTCGTAGTCCTGAAACTCCTGGAAGTCTCCTCCCACGGCTTCACCTTCTCCTGAGCAGTGGTTACAATGCGGACAACCTGGTGTTTTTGTGGTAAAGCAAGGATGAGTACACATCAACGTACTCAGCAAATGTCCCGTTTGGCTGAGGTGGACTAGCTTTATGTGGGGTTAGGCTCAAGCAGTTGCTTTTAGTTGGTCAGGTATTTATCATTAGTAGAAGCCAGATTTTAGCATTAACCAATCCCATGAACCATTTCCTCATCGAGGAACAACATCATCATATTCGAACCAAAACCATAACATAATCCTTGTATCTCGAACCATCTGTATCTCTAATCAAAGAGGATCCCAAGGCTGCTCTTAACCGTGAGCACGGCTGATATATCAGTTTCACTACCCTCTGCAGAGGTCGCACACTTTACCCATGAGTCATGATTCCCTTTCTGCCCGGGGAGAGCTAATCCCCATTGACCACTACCTAGGTGGTCCGGCAGGGTATCACTACGTAGCTGTTACAAAGATTCCCTAGAGATCATAGCTGCCCGTTAGGTTTCTCCAGTTTGATAAACACAGTACTCCTCCCCGCAGGAGAGTGACTAACAAAAGCAAAACGAAAGAACCTCGGCACTCAGCCTCGGCAGAGCAAGCACTGTGCCTGGACCCCATTGACGGCACGACGGCGAAGCAACTACACCTCTAGTTCCTCTAATTAATTAGCTAAGGGCACCCCATTTCACCCTCATGGTTGCACTGTTATCCCGGGTGGTCTCTCAACGAACAGGTCCTTACGGAGAGGTACTCAGGAAACAGCCTGAGCCCCCTAGAGTATCACAAGATCATCAACATCATCAGGATAACAGTATCATAAATATTCACATCATGTTCATTGATTAAGTTAAGGCAATAGAAGAATGCTAACCATAATAGCCCATAAGGTCATCAAGGATAAAGTAAAGTGTAAAGCTAGTCAATCCTTAGGTTTCAAGTAAGTAATGCGGGGTAGTAAGTTATAAGTGAATAGGACATAATGGGTCAGAGGACACTTGCCTTCACCAAACTGTTGATCAGGGACTTCCTCTGCAACTTCCTCGGGAAACACAGACTGCTCGTTGTCTACGTAAAGTAATCATTCACACTATGCACTTGGGAAGATAACAAACAAAAGCAACATACCAAACATATGCAGCAGAGAGATCACAAGTTCATAATAGAAAAGGGATAGGCACTCTGGTATTCCCTAGGTCTAGGGTAGAGGACTATACAAAATGATTCATTATCCACTAATCAGGTTTAAGTCAGTGGTGGGGTTTAATCATTACATAGTGTTAAGTCCATAAACTTAAGTGCTCCATCTTTTATTAAAGTCTACTATTTTTTATTTATCTCAAATAGGATTCCAATAACATTAATTTTACCCTAATGATCAACTATTAATTGGGACATAGAAACAGCAGGGAAACATTGCATAAACAGATAGATAATAATATTATGAACATTTTGCAATTTGAAGCACCTAATTTGGAGTTCATATGGCAAAGTTATGAATTTTACAAGTTTAGGGGTTAAAAATATACCCTAAGGACCTATTTTGAATTAAATAAAAGGTCCGAGGACCTAACTGTAAGAAACCAGGGACGGCGGGTTCAAATTCCAGAAAACCGGGGGGCTCTTTAAGAAAACGCGCGGGCGAAGGGGTATCGGACTCCCACGGTCGTCGGATCTCAGGCGGACGGCCAGGATTAGATCCTGCGGGCGCGCGCGCGGGCGCGCGGCGGCCTGGGTGGCTGACAGGTGGGATCGGCGGGCAGCGCGAGCGCGCGGGCGGGCTGACAGGCGGGACCGGCGGGCAGCGCGAGCGCGCGGGCGGGCTGACAGGCGGGACCGGCGGGCAGCGCGAGCGCGCGGGCGGGCTGACAGGCGGGGCCCAAACGGCAGGGAGACGGGGTGTGGGGGAAGCGGGCCTGGGCCGCTGGATCTCCGGCGGACGGCCAGGATTAGGTTTGGCCTAATTAAAACGGGACCGCCCGATCTGGGACGGACGGTGGGGATTGGGTGGCCGGCCTGGGCTTCTCCTACGGCTAGCTGGGGCGGCGGCGCTCGTCCCCGCGGCAGAGGACTCGCCGGAGACGAGGGGCGCGGGCGCTTGGCGGGTCTCTGGGGTGACCTGAGTGGCCGGGAAGGTTGGGAAGGGCACGGGGAATCCTTTGGTGGGGTCTGGGTCGGGGCAGGGGCACCGGAGGGGGGCGGTTCACGGCGGAGCGGCTCGGCGGCGGCGTTGAACAACTCCGGCGAGGAATCAAACGCGATAGAGAGCAAAACAAGGGTCAATAGGGGCGGGAGAGGTTCTTTACCTCAAGGCGGGCTCCGGGGACTCCTCGGTGGCGGCGATGGCGCGACGGTGACCCGGGTCGGCGGTGGCGGACCTCCGCGGCTGCACGGTGGACGGCGGGTGAGCGCGGGCAGAGGGAAATAGGGAGGGGAAGGGGAAATTGGAGCGCGTCCCGGGTTGTGGACGTCGGGGCGAAGCTTACCGTGGCAAAAGGCACGGCGGAGCTCCAACGACGACGGGGAAACGAGCTCGGGACGGCGGCGGTTCGCGGCGATGGCGCTCTGGCGTGCGCGCAGCGAGGGGGAGGTGAGAGAGGGGTCGGCAGGTGCGCAAATGAGGGAGGGGGAGAGGGCGAGTGGGGCTCTGGGCTCTAGTGGCCGAGGCGAGGTGGGGGCGAGCTCCACGCGCGACGTGGGCGCGGAGTCCGCGGCACGCGCGGCGGCGGTTACGCGGGGACGACGGGGCTGACAGCCCGGGTCCGCAAGCAGAGAGAGAGAGGAAAGCAGGCGCGGGCGCGGAGGACGGTTGCCTGACGGGCGGGCCCGCCAGGGCAGAGAGAGCGGGGGAAGCGGGCGCGCGCGCGGGGAACGCGGCTGCGCTGACGGGTGGGCCCGCCAGGGCAGAGAGAGGAGGGGGGGGAAGGCGCGCGCGGGATGGGCCGAGCTGGGCCGAAAGGCCGAGGGGGGCGGGGGAGTGGGCTTCTTTCCTTTTTCCTTTAATCTGGAATTGTTTTCTCTTTTCTTTTTATTTTCTTTTTGATTCAAATTCAAATGAGCCACAAATTCAAATTAGACTTTTTGAGAATTATGCACCAAACAAAAGTGAAATCTAGGGTTCAACATGATGCAACAGTTCACACTCCCTTAGGGTTTGAGCCCATAGACTATAGTTACAAATAAAATAACCTCTTTTCTCCTATAGAAATGAGAAAGAGAAGATTGGGGAAGGATGAGAAAAGGGAAGTAACACCTGAATTTGTGAATATGAGCAAAGAAATTTTATACCCCCAAATTCAGGGTGTTACAAACCTATCCCCCTTAAAAGAATCTCGCCCCGAGATTCAGGGTTGGTCAGCAAAGAGTTCAGGGTATTTGGCCTTCAGATCATATTCTCGTTCCCAGGTTGCTTCTTCCTCCGAGTGGTGACCCCATCTGACTTTGCACATTCTGATGGTGTTCCTCCGGGTGACTCTGTCTGCAAACTCCAGAATCTGCGTTGGCTTCTCTATGTATGTCAGATCCTCCTGGACTTCCAAACCCTCCACTGGCAACTGTTCTTCTGGTACTCGCAGACACTTCTTCAATTGCGACACGTGGAACACATTGTGCACTGCCGACAAATTTTCTGGTAGGTTGAGTTGGTAAGCCACTTCTCCACGCTTTGCTTGAATCTGATATGGTCCAACGTACCGGGGTGCTAACTTGCCTTTAACTCCAAACCTTCTGACTCCCCTGATAGGTGACACCTTCAGATAGACGTAATCTCCCACTTCAAAACTCAGTTCCCTTCTCCTTCGGTCCGCATAGCTTCGCTGCCTTGATTGTGCTATCTTCAGATTCTCCCGGACCATTTTGATATTCTCTTTGGCTTCAAGCAAAATGTCGGGGCCAAACACCTGTCTCTCTCCAGGCTGGTCCCAATGCAGAGGAGTCCTACAACTCCGCCCATAGAGTGCCTGAAACGGTGACATCTTCAAGCTGGCCTGGTAGCTATTGTTGTAGGAGAATTCTGCATAAGGTAACCTTTTGTCCCATCTTGACTTGTCTTGCAACGCACAGGCTCTCAGCATATCTTCTAGGATCTGATTAGTTCTTTCAGTCTGACCGTCTGTCTGTGGATGATAAGCCGAGCTGAAGTTCAAATGGGTGCCCAAAGCTTCTTGTAGCTGCTGCCAAAAATGAGAGGTGAACTGCGTTCCTCGATCTGATACTATCTTCTTCGGCACACCATGAAGGCAAACTATCCGTGACATGTATAACTCAGCTAACGTTGCTCCGGTGTATGTGGTCTTCACAGGTATGAAATGGGCCACCTTCGTTAAGCAGTCCACAACCACCCAGATGGAATCATAGCCGGCCCGGGTACGAGGTAGGCCAACTACAAAATCCAACCCGATCTCATCCCACTTCCACTGAGGAATCCGCAACGGCTGCAACAATCCGGCGGGCCTTTGATGCTCTGCTTTGGTCCTCTGACAGCTATCACAGATGGCGACATATTCTGCGATTTCTCTTTTCATGCCATACCACCAAAACCTCCTTTTTAAATCCTGGTACATCTTTTCACTTCCCGGGTGTATGGAGTAGGCTGTCTCATGAGCTTCCTTGAGGATCAGCTCCCGAATAGGTTTGAGGTCGGGGACACACAATCGGTCCTTGAACCATATTACTCCCTCTTCATCCTCTCGAAAGTCTTTGCCTCTTCCTTCTAAGATCAGCTGCCGGATCTTGTTGATGTTTTCATCATCCTTCTGTCCTTCTTTGATTTCCCGCTCTAGGGTGGGCTCTAATTCCACTGTTACTCCTTGCGTACTGTTCAGAAAACCAAGACTCAGTCTGTCGAACTCCTTGGCTAACTCATATGGCATTGGGTACGTGGCCATCATATTGACTTGACTCTTCCTGCTCAGAGCATCTGCAACAACATTGGCTTTGCCTGGATGGTAATGTATCTCCAACTCATAGTCCTTGATCAATTCCAACCATCTTCGTTGTCTCATGTTTAACTCTGACTGGGTGAATATGTACTTCAGACTTTTATGATCTGTGTAAATGTCGCACTTCTGCCCATACAGGTAATGTCTCCAGGTCTTCAAAGCATGAACTACTGCTGCCAACTCCAGGTCATGTGTGGGATAATTTTTCTCATGGATCTTCAGCTGTCGAGATGAATATGCTACAACTCTTCCTTCTTGCATTAGCACACATCCCAATCCGGTGTAAGAAGCATCGCAATACACTGAGAATGGCTTGTGAACATCAGGCAGGACTAACACCGGAGCTGTAGTCAATCTATTTTTCAGTTCTTCAAATGCTTCCTGACACTTTTGGGTCCACTTAAACTCAACTTTCTTCGCTAGCAACGCTGTCATTGGTCTAGCAATCTTTGAGAAGCCTTCGATGAAACGCCTGTAATACCCAGCCATTCCAATGAAGCTCTTGATCCCACGAACATCCTTTGGTGCTTTCCAGTTCAAGATATCTGCTACTTTCTTCGGATCCACTGCCAACCCATCTTGATTTATGATATGACCCAGAAATAAGACTTCATGAATCCAGAACTCGCATTTACTCAGTTTGGCATACAACTGATGCTCTCGAAGTCTTTGCAATACCATCTTCAAATGCTCTACATGATCTTCCTCACTTCGAGAGTATATGAGAATATCATCAATAAACACTACCACAAACTTGTCCAGATAATCCATGAACACACTGTTCATCAGGTACATAAAGAAGGCTGGCGCATTTGTCAAACCAAAGGACATAACTGTGAATTCATATAACCCGTACTTGGTGATGAATGCTGTCTTCGGTATGTCCGAGGGTCGGATTCTGAGTTGATGGTAACCTGATCTCAGATCTATTTTCGAGAATACGCTGGCACCTCTGAGCTGGTCGAACAAATCTTCTATCCTTGGCAGGGGGTACTTGTTTTTGACAGTGACTTCATTCAAGGCTCTGTAGTCTATGCACATCCTTTTGGTACCATCTTTCTTCTCTACAAACAACACCGGAGCGGCCCAAGGCGAGGTACTTGGTCTGATGTAACCCTTCTCTAACATCTCATCTATCTGCTTCTTGAGTTCCACCAATTCTGGTCCAGACACTCGGTAGGCTCTTTTGGAAATGGGGGCGGTACCAGGGATAAGCTCTATGGCAAATTCGACTTTCCTCTCGGGTGGCATGCCCGTTAGCTCCTCGGGAAATACGTCCGGAAAGTCCGACACAACCTTGATAGTCTCGAGCGGGTTGGGCTCCTTACTATCAACTGAAATCTGGTGACAGACACCCTCCGCTGATTTAGGCATCCTTAGCTCGGCCACTACCTCTTCTCCTGACGGGGACTTCAATGTTACGGTCCTCTTGTCACAGCTAACATTCGCTTCATACCTCATTAACCAATTCATCCCTAGAATGACATCTATCCCAGGGGTGTCTATTACTATTAAGTCACTGGGGAATCCTATCCCCCTTATTTCCACCCTTATATTTGAGCATATTTTATCTGTTTGCACCTTGCCACCAACCGAATTAATCCTCATGGGCGGCATCATTGCCTCTACTGAGATGTTATGCAATTCTACCCAGGTTGCAGTGACAAATGAATGAGTTGCACCAGTATCAAATAGCACTTTCGTGGGATGAGATTCGACTGAGAACATACCTACTGCCACATCTGGTGCATCCTGGATCGCTTCGGCCTCCAAGTGGTTCACCTTTCCACGGTTGTACGCTTGGTTACGATTGCCTGCTGTTGGCTGTAGTACACCTTGCCTTATTGGAGCATTGGGGTTGGTCTGCTGCTGCGCCGCCTTCTTCGGGCACTGCATCGCCCAGTGGCCTTGTTCTCCACAGTGGAAACATCCTCTGCCTCCTCCTTGTGCTGGGGCGGCTTGGTTGCTCTGGTTTGCTGCTGGGGCAGGAAGGCGAGGTGCCTGGTTGTTCTGCTTCTGATACTGATTACCTCCCTGCTGGCTGTGCTGACGATACTGCTGCTGCTGCTGTTGATACTGCCTCTGAAACTGCTGCTGATGCGGACGCTGATTCTGATTCTGATATCCCTGTGGGTGACCGGGCCTGCCTTGCTGAGATGAACTGCCTGAGAAACGTGGACGGCTGATGCCTCCGGACTGGGGTCCACTCATCTTGCACTTCCGATCTTCCATATCCTTACGCTTCTTCTCAGTCATAACTGCCCTATCGATCAGGTGCTGGAAGGTGGGGAAGGTGTGATTCATCAGCTGGTAATGCAGGGGATCCACTAAACCCCTCATGAACCTGTACTGCCTTTTAGCATCAGTGTTGACATCCTCAGGTGCATAACGAGATAGCTGCAGAAACTTGTCTCTGTATTCACTAACAGACAGGGGTCCCGCTTCAGAGCCAGAAACTCCTCCTTCTTTACGATCATCAGTCCCTCCGTCACATGGTACCTGCGGAAACTCTCGCTGAATTCTTCCCAGGTGATGGCTTCGGGGTCAGCATGGGTGGCGAGGTAGGACTCCCACCAGGACTGGGCTGCTCCCCTTAGCTGACGGGGACCATACAGAACCTTCTCCCTGTCGTTACATTGGGCGGTGCGCAGTTCTCTTTCCACTGCGCGCAGCCAGTCTTCTGCATCCATGGGGTCGGCAGAATGGGCGAAGGTAGGAGGGTGCCCTCTCATGAACTCACCACGCTTATCCCGTGGCATCTGGGGCATCTGCACTTGCAATTGGGGTTGGGGTTGCTGTTGAGCCTGCTGCATGGCTGCCAGAGTTTGCCCAATGGCCTGCACTGCCTGAGTCTGCATCAAGAACATCTGCTCCATTGACATCGGGGGTGGCGGGGGAGGCTGCCTCTGTTGTTCCTCCTGCTGGTCCTGCTGCTCTTGCTGAGCACGCCTGTTGCATCGGCGCCTGTTGTCAGACATCTGTGGAAGACATTCATACATCAGCGTTGATCTTACAACCCTCCAGCATAAGAAAAGAGAATACAGAATTCTTCATGACACTGAGTGAACAAAGAGCTTCACTGATCCTCATTACGATTCAACACAACTTCTCAGATAAGAAGGAAAGTAGGAGTAAATGGCTTCCCAACTAAATAACTGACTTTATTAACATTATAGCTAGGCCAAACTGCAGGAGAAACCCACAGGTTGGCAACAGTCATTACAAAGATTCAAATCCAGCACAAGTTCATCATAACAAGCATGCAAGCAACTGATAAGCAAACTAAGCTAATTGGAAGCAACTGATAAGCAAACTGAACTAACTATTTAAGACTGAGACATCTGACTTAAGAATTATTACAAACTTCGACGCTAACGATCTAAGGATCCAGATCTATCCTGGTCTTACAGGCAGGGGAACCATAAGTGTGGTGACCTCGTGGCGGCGAGCGGTATGGGTGCTGAGTCTCAACAGGAGCGGGAGAACCACCCTCCTGGTGATGGCGCTCTGCCAGCTCAGCACGCAACTCCGCAATCTCCGTTCGAGCCCTGCTCAGCTCGTCCAGAGAGTGATCCAGCTCAGTGTTAAGCACTGCGACTAGGTTGACTGTGCTGCTCAACCTAGGGTTAGCCTCACCAACAGGTGAGACAACCACACTCTCTGTGCTGCCCGTAGGGCGGCGGGGGTAGTACCGAAGGTTAAGACCGTCGGCCACGCCACCGAACAAAGAACAGTACTGGGAGAGTGCACGTCGTGCTGCATCCTGCATAGCCGCCTCTGCAGTGTCCCTATCGGAGATGGAATAGTGCTCCGAAACGGCCTCCGCACCCCGGAGGTCATCCTCCGGACGGCGAACTAGGCAGGTAGCCTCCCAGCGGTCCAGGTACCTCCCGCGACTGTGCTGGTAGACTACACAACGATACTCGATCGACCAGGTGTGCCGGTCAAAAGCCTGGCGCAGCAAGGTGTCGAGTGCGTCGTGGAAGTGACAACCGCGAGCGGCGTCACGGGTGATGGGTCGGGCGACCCATCCTTCCGCCTCCTGCGGCTCAGAAGACTCCATGCTGTGGTCTGAGTCGTCGTCGTCGGGGTCTCCTCCAGTAGCTCCTCCAACAGCCGGGGCGTCCCGCGGTGGTGCAGGGGGCGCCTCTAGCTGGGCAACAGAGGAACGGGGCCTCACGGACTCCACCTCTTGCTGGGGTGGGGAGGAAGAGCCCTGCTGCTCTCTGTGCTGGTGCCGGCGTTCCTGCTCCTCACGCAGGCGGTGGTGCAGTCTCTCCAGGTGACTCGACTGACCGGACACGGTGCGGTGCAGAGGACGCTCCGCAAGTCGAGACGGCAGGAAAGGAATCACCGACTTACGTGCAGTGTGTCTAAGACGAGCCATCTACAAAAGACACCGTAAGCATAAGAGTAAGAGCAGAACTAATATGACTAGTGAATAAACCATAGACAAAATAAGATAAAAATTTTAACAAGGTATAATATAGTATATATATGTAGTAAAACATAGGGTTGGTCGAGGTGACCGACTTTTGAAGTAACATCAGAGGTCAAGGTGAGAGGGAGGGTCAATAGTCCTTAGTACGACCAGTGCTACTCTAGGTCAGCGGTCCTACAATCAGCACGGCTTTGATACCACTTATGTCACACCCGGTTTTGGAAGGCAAACCAAGTGCGAACTATGTACGTGCCAGGATCAGAACTCACGTACACAGCGATTACATAAATGAACATCGTCGCACAATGCTCGAATAATAACATAAAAGAGTATTAACTTATTACATCACAGAGTCATAGACATCCACATAGTCATCAAGTTAACAGTTAAATCAAAGTGCTAGCGAAACGCAGTAAAGATAAGGCCTTCACAGGCAGCTGACTGGGGGTTGCCGCCAACCCACACCTAGAATTCGTCGTAGTCCTGAAACTCCTGGAAGTCTCCTCCCACGGCTTCACCTTCTCCTGAGCAGTGGTTACAATGCGGACAACCTGGTGTTTTTGTGGTAAAGCAAGGATGAGTACACATCAACGTACTCAGCAAATGTCCCGTTTGGCTGAGGTGGACTAGCTTTATGTGGGGTTAGGCTCAAGCAGTTGCTTTTAGTTGGTCAGGTATTTATCATTAGTAGAAGCCAGATTTTAGCATTAACCAATCCCATGAACCATTTCCTCATCGAGGAACAACATCATCATATTCGAACCAAAACCATAACATAATCCTTGTATCTCGAACCATCTGTATCTCTAATCAAAGAGGATCCCAAGGCTGCTCTTAACCGTGAGCACGGCTGATATATCAGTTTCACTACCCTCTGCAGAGGTCGCACACTTTACCATGAGTCATGATTCCCTTTCTGCCCGGGGAGAGCTAATCCCCATTGACCACTACCTAGGTGGTCCGGCAGGGTATCACTACATAGCTGTTACAAAGATTCCCTAGAGATCATAGCTGCCCGTTAGGTTTCTCCAGTTTGATAAACACAGTACTCCTCCCCGCAGGAGAGTGACTAACAAAAGCAAAACGAAAGAACCTCGGCACTCAGCCTCGGCAGAGCAAGCACTGTGCCTGGACCCCATTGACGGCACGACGGCGAAGCAACTACACCTCTAGTTCCTCTAATTAATTAGCTAAGGGCACCCCATTTCACCCTCATGGTTGCACTGTTATCCCGGGTGGTCTCTCAACGAACAGGTCCTTACGGAGAGGTACTCAGGAAACAGCCTGAGCCCCCTAGAGTATCACAAGATCATCAACATCATCAGGATAACAGTATCATAAATATTCACATCATGTTCATTGATTAAGTTAAGGCAATAGAAGAATGCTAACCATAATAGCCCATAAGGTCATCAAGGATAAAGTAAAGTGTAAAGCTAGTCAATCCTTAGGTTTCAAGTAAGTAATGCGGGGTAGTAAGTTATAAGTGAATAGGACATAATGGGTCAGAGGACACTTGCCTTCACCAAACTGTTGATCAGGGACTTCCTCTGCAACTTCCTCGGGAAACACAGACTGCTCGTTGTCTACGTAAAGTAATCATTCACACTATGCACTTGGGAAGATAACAAACAAAAGCAACATACCAAACATATGCAGCAGAGAGATCACAAGTTCATAATAGAAAAGGGATAGGCACTCTGGTATTCCCTAGGTCTAGGGTAGAGAACTATACAAAATGATTCATTATCCACTAATCAGGTTTAAGTCAGTGGTGGGGTTTAATCATTACATAGTGTTAAGTCCATAAACTTAAGTGCTCCAACTTTTATTAAAGTCTACTATTTTTTATTTATCTCAAATAGGATTCCAATAACATTAATTTTACCCTAATGATCAACTATTAATTGGGACATAGAAACAGCAGGGAAACATTGCATAAACAGATAGATAATAATATTATGAACATTTTGCAATTTGAAGCACCTAATTTGGAGTTCATATGGCAAAGTTATGAATTTTACAAGTTTAGGGGTTAAAAATATACCCTAAGGACCTATTTTGAATTAAATAAAAGGTCCGAGGACCTAACTGTAAGAAACCAGGGACGGCGGGTTCAAATTCCAGAAAACCGAGGGGCTTTTTAAGAAAACGCGCGGGCGAAGGGGTATCGGACTCCCACGGTCGTCGGATCTCAGGCGGACGGCCAGGATTAGATCCTGCGGGCGCGCGCGCGGGCGCGCGGCGGCCTGGGTGGCTGACAGGTGGGACCGGCGGGCAGCGCGAGCGCGCGGGCGGGCTGACAGGCGGGACCGGCGGGCAGCGCGAGCGCGCGGGCGGGCTGACAGGCGGGACCGGCGGGCAGCGCGAGCGCGCGGGCGGGCTGACAGGCGGGGCCCAAACGGCAGGGAGACGGGGTGTGGGGGAAGCGGGCCTGGGCCGCTGGATCTCCGGCGGACGACCAGGATTAGGTTTGGCCTAATTAAAACGGGACCGCCCGATCTGGGACGGACGGTGGGGATTGGGTGGCCGGCCTGGGCTTCTCCTACGGCTAGCTAGGGCGGCGGCGCTCGTCCCCGCGGCGGAGGACTCGCCGGAGACGAGGGGCGCGGGCGCTTGGTGGGTCTCTGGGGTGACCTGAGTGGCCGGGAAGGTTGGGAAGGGCACGGGGAATCCTTTGGTGGGGTCTGGGTCGGGGCAGGGGCACCGGAGGGGGGCGGTTCACGGCGGAGCGGCTCGGCGGCGGCGTTGAACAACTCCGGCGAGGAATCAAACGCGATAGAGAGCAAAACAAGGGTCAATAGGGGCGGGAGAGGTTCTTTACCTCAAGGCGGGCTCCGGGGACTCCTCGGTGGCGGCGATGGCGCGACGGTGACCCGGGTCGGCGGTGGCGGACCTCCGCGGCTGCACGGTGGACGGCGGGTGAGCGCGGGCAGAGGGAAATAGGGAGGGGAAGGGGAAATTGGAGCGCGTCCCGGGTTGTGGACGTCGGGGCGAAGCTTACCGTGGCAAAAGGCACGGCGGAGCTCCAACGACGACGGGGAAACGAGCTCGGGACGGCGGCGGTTCGCGGCGATGGCGCTCTGGCGTGCGCGCAGCGAGGGGGAGGTGAGAGAGGGGTCGGCAGGTGCGCAAATGAGGGAGGGGGAGAGGGCGAGTGGGGCTCTGGGCTCTAGTGGCCGAGGCGAGGTGGGGGCGAGCTCGACGCGCGATGTGGGCGCGGAGTCCGCGGCACGCGCGGCGGCGGTTACGCGGGGACGACGGGGCTGACAGCCCGGGTCCGCAAGCAGAGAGAGAGAGGAAAGCGGGCGCGGGCGCGGAGGACGGTTGCCTGACGGGCGGGCCCGCCAGGGCAGAGAGAGCGGGGGAAGCGGGCGCGCGCGCGGGGAACGCGGCTGCGCTGACGGGTGGGCCCGCCAGGGCAGAGAGAGGAGGGGGGGAAGGCGCGCGCGGGATGGGCCGAGCTGGGCCGAAAGGCCGAGGGGGGCGGGGGAGTGGGCTTCTTTCCTTTTTCCTTTTAATCTGGAATTGTTTTCTCTTTTCTTTTTATTTTCTCTTTTTGATTCAAATTCAAATGAGCCACAAATTCAAATTAGACTTTTTGAGAATTATGCACCAAACAAAAGTGAAATCTAGGGTTCAACATGATGCAACAGTTCACACTCCCTTAGGGTTTGAGCCCATAGACTATAGTTACAAATAAAATAACCTCTTTTCTCCTATAGAAATGAGAAAGAGAAGATTGGGGAAGGATGAGAAAAGGGAAGTAACACCTGAATTTGTGAATATGAGCAAAGAAATTTTATACCCCCAAATTCAGGGTGTTACACCCGGCCCTGTGGAAGTGGCGCCGAAGCATGACGCATTCCTCAAGGGTGTGCTTGACGGGTCCCTGGTGATAGGGGCACGGCTCCTTGAGCATCTTGTCGAAGAGGTTGGCAACTCCGGGGGGCTTCCGAGGGTTCTTGTACTCGGCGGCGGTGACAAGGTCCGCGTCGGCGGCGTCGCGTTTCGCTTGCGACTTCTTCTTGCCCTTCTTCTTAGCGCCGCGCTGAGTTGACGCCTCGGGAGTACCTTCCGATGGGCGGCCCTGGGGCTGCTTGTCCTTTCGGAAGATAGCCTCGACCGCCTCCTGGCCGGAGGCGAACTTGGTGGCGATGTCCATCAGCTCGCTCGCCCTGGTGGGGGTCTTGCGGCCCAGCTTGCTCACCAGGTCGCGACAGGTGGTGCCAGCGAGGAACGTGCCGATGACATCCGAGTCGGTGATGTTGGGCAGCTCGGTGCGCTGCTTCGAGAATCACCAGATGTAGTCCCGGAGAGACTCTCCCGGCTGCTGTCGGCAGCTTCAGAGGTCCCAGGAATTCCCGGGGCGCACATACGTGCCCTGGAAATTGCCGGTGAAAGCTTGGACTAGGTCGTCCCAGTTGGAGATCTGCCTCGGAGGCAGGTGCTCCAACCAGGCGCGAGCGGAGTCGGAGAGGAACAGGGGGAGGTTGCGGATGATGAGGTTGTCATCGTCTGTTCCACCCAGTTGGCAGGCCAGACGGTAGTCCGCGAGCCACAGTTCCGGTCTCGTCTCCCCCGAGTACTTTGTGATAGTAGTCGGGGGTCGGAACCGGGTCGGGAACGGCGCCCGTCGGATGGCTCGGCTGAAGGCTTGCGGACCGGGTGGTTCGGGCGAGGGACTCCGATCTTCCCCGCTGTCGTAGCGTCCCCCACGCCTGGGGTGGTAGCCTCGGCGCACCCTCTCGTCGAGGTGGGCCCGTCGGTCGCGGTGACGGTGCTCGTTGCCGAGGCGACCCGGGGCCGCAGGTGCTGTGTTGCGCGTGCGCCCGGTGTAGACCGAGGCTTCCCGCATGAATCGGGAAGTCGCGGCATGATGTTCCGAGGGGTACCCCTGCCTTCGGGAGGCAGAGCTCTCGGCGCGTCGGACCGCGGCGCCTTCCAGGAGATTCTTGAGCTCTCCCTGGATTCGCCGCCCCTCGGTGGTTGATGGCTCCGGCATCGCGCGAAGAAGCATTGCTGCTGCCGCCAGGTTCTGGCCGACCCCACTGGAAGCGGGTGGTGGCCTGACCCTGACGTCATCGGTGATGCGGTGCTGGAAGCCCTGGGGTAGATGACGTATTTCTCCGGCCGGAGGTTGGCCCGCTCATGCCTGCCCGACGTCCCGACGGATCGGCTCAAGCGCTCCTGCTCCCTCGTCGAGCCTGGCCTGCACCCCGCGGATTTGCTCGAGCTGTGGGTCATGACCCCCCGCCTGAACGGGGACCACAGCTAGCTCCCGTGGGATGTCAACGCGAGGCACCGGCCTAGGGAGGTCACCGTCCTCCGGCATGCCGAGATGGTTGCCTTCGCGGGGACCCCCTAGATCGACGTGGAAGCATTCGCGACTCGGGCCGCGGTCCTCGTCGCCGAGGCTACGGCTACCGTCGGAACAGTCGGAAAGGCAGTAGTCGCATGCGGTCATGAAGTCCCGCATGGCACCGGGGTTGCCAAGTCCAGAGAAATCCCAACAGATGCTGGGTTCGTCGTCTTCCTCGGACCCAGAGGGCCCGTAGGTCGAGACGTCCGTCAGCCGGTCCCAAGGTGACCGCACACGAAACCCCAGAGGGTCTGGATTTGCCTCTACGAGAGCGCCCGCCAAAGCGAAGTCGCTAGACGGGTTGAGGCTGAATCTGAAAGACGCGGGATGGGAATCGATCGGTACCTTTTGGTCGACGGGCGGCGATAAGGTCACGTCGGGGACTGACTGCGCCGTCGTATCAGGTACGAGGGTGACGTCCAGCAAGCTTTTCGCGAGCGTGCTAGCGTCGTCCGCTTGCTCAGGATTGGCGTGTCGCGGGGAGACGGCGCTCGCCTTTGTCTCAAACGCGAGATTGACGCCCGGTGCGCCCCCCGTTGGGGTGCCGGGGCCGTCGACTCGCTCGACAGCCGACGAGGCGCTGTCTCCTGCTTGGCCTTGGTTGCCCCGCCTCCTCCTCCGTCGGCGGGGGAGAGGACGGGGTGAGCTCGAAGGTTGCTCTTCCACCAAGCGGGAAAGACGTCGCCGATTCCGCCGCCGGCAGGCGGGTTGTCGGCCGCCACTGTTGTTGTCACACGGCGGTGGAAGGAGTATCATGTCGTAGCTACCGTCAAGGGACATGAACTCAAGACTCCCGAAACGGAGCATCGTCCCGGGTTGGAGAGGTTGCTGGAGACTGCCCATCTGGAGCTTGACGGGAAGCTGTTCGTCAACACACAGCAGGCCCCTACCTGGCGCGCCAACTGTCGGCGTTCTGAGACCGGGGGGTCCCTGGGCCGACGAGTGAATGTCGCCGCGTGCCCCAGCCCAGATGGGTCGAGCGCGAGGGCGAGCGCGAAGGGGGGAGAGCGAGGCGGCCGGAGACCGGCGTGAGAGAGGTGGGAATCCCGCGGCCTTCGTGTTCGTCTCGCGCCCAGGTCGGGTGCGCTTGCAGTCGGGGGTTACAAGCGTCCATGCGGGAGAGGGAGCGAGCGGCCTCCGGCGAGCGCCTGTTCTCGTCCTCGTCCCCGCGCGGCCAACCTTCTCTAAGAGGGCCCTGGTCCTCCCTTTTATAGGCGTAAGGAGAGGATCCAGGTGTACAATGGGGGGTGTAGCAGAGTGCTACGTGTCTAGCAGAGGTGAGCTAGCGCCCTAGGTACATGCCATTGTGGCAGCCGGAGAGATCTTGGCACCCAGCTGGTGTGATGTCGTGGCCGTCGGAGGAGCGATGGAGCTTGGCGGAGGAACAGCTGTCGGAGCGGTTGAGTCCTTGCTGACGTCCTCTTGCTTCCGTAAGGGGGCTGAGAGCCGCCGTCGTCACAGAGCATGCGGGGCGCCATCATTGCCTATCTGGCGGAGCAAGCCAGATGGGACGCCGGTCTTGTTCCCTGCGGCCCGAGTCAGCTCGGGGTAGGGTGATGATGGCGCCTCCTGTTGACGTGGCTGGTCTGCGCCCTAGGTTGGGCGATGTGGAAGCTCCTCCGAAGCCGAGGTCGAGTCCGAGCCCCCGGGTCGGGCGAGGCAGAGATTGCCGGCTGGTGCCGGGGCGGAGTCCGAGCCCTGGGGTCGGGCAAAGCGGAGTTCGTCGTCTTCTGGGGCCGAGCCCAAGTCCGAGCCCTGCGTCGGGCGAGGCGGAGATCGTCGTCTTCTAGGGCCGAGCCCTGGGCGAGGCGGAGGTCGTCGTCTTCTGGGGCCGAGCCCAAGTCCGAGCCCTGGGTCGGGCGGAGTTCGCCATCTTCCGGGACTTAGCCCGAGTCCAAGCCCTGGGTCGGGCGGAGTTTGTCGTCTTCCGGGACTTAGCCCGAGTCCGAGCCCTAGGTCGGGCGGAGTTTGCCGTCTTCTGGGACTTAGCCCGAGTCCGAGCCCTAGGTCGGGCGGAGCGGAGTTCGCCGTCTTCTAGGACTTAGCCCGAGTCCGAGCCCTGGGTTGGGCAAAGCGGAGCTTCCTATGGTGCCTTCGGCAGGGCCTGACTGCCTGCCAGTCTTACTCTGTCAAGTGGCACTGCAGTCGGAGTGGCGCAGGCAGCGCTGTCCTTCTGTCAGGCCGGTCAGTGGAGCGGCGAAGTGACGGCGGTCACTTCGGCTCTGCCGGCTGGGGGGCGCGCGTCAGGATAAGGGTGTTAGGCCACCTTTGCATTAAATGCTCCTGCGACTTGGTCGGTCGGTGCGGCGATTTGGTCAGGGTTGCTTCTTAGCGAAGGCAGGGCCTCGGGCGAGCCAGGAATATGTTCGCCGCTGAAGGGGGGCCTCGGGCGAGACAGAAATCCTCCGGGGTCGGCTGCCCTTGTCCGAGGCTAGGCTCGGGCGAGGCGTGATCGTGTCCCTCGAATGGACTGATCCCTGACTTAATCGCACCCATCAGGCCTTTGCAGCTTTGTGCTGATGGGGGTTACCAGCTGAGAACTAGGAGCCTTGAGGGTACCCCTAATTATGGTCCCCGACAGCTTCTTTCTTCCTCCTCATCCTCATTTGTGCTTCCGCTATCATTTTCATTAGCCACACAACATATGTGGGAATCGAAATGGGAAGACAAACCTCTTGGAGAGGTGGATTCATCGTTTGTTCTCCTCCGTTCATTTTCTTCTTCTTCCTTGCAAGGGTTAGTATCACAAATACCAAAGGAAGTAGAAGCACAAAATGAACTATCATGTTTGGACTCATTAAACTTGCTTTTAATTCTAGTCCAAATATCATGCGCATCACGAATAGATTCATTATAATTCATTATAAAGGCATGATAATCTTTTTTGCTAAGAGAATTACTTAAGATGTCATAAGCTAGATAGTTTAAGCGTATACATCTTTGATCTTCCTCGGAAGCATTTTTCCTATCATAACTAGGAGGAATAATACTCTTGTCTAAAATTTGTTCTAATTGTGGGTCTACCGCTCTAAAAGCATTTATCACTCTAGTAGACCATGAATCATAATTAGAACAATCAGAAAGTAATATCTCAAGAGTTACCTCCTTGGTCTCCTGGGTCTTCTTGTTCCTTTGGGATCTTCTACGAGCCATCACTTCGAGTTGTTAGACTCAAGATAAAGTGCCTAGCTCCGATACCAATTGAAAGTCGCCTAGAGGGGGGGTGGATAGGCAAAACCTGAAAATTAAAACTTTATCCCCCAACTAGATCCCTTGATTAGTGGTTAGAACAAGATATACAAATATCAGAGAATAAAAACTAAGTTCTTGCTTGTAGAGAGTATTGCGTTTAAATAATGCGGAAGTGATAAATCAATACTACTAACAAGTTTATGAGAATAAAGCAAGAAGGCTTAGGTGGGAAGAGCAATGGTTTCTTGCGAAGTGTTGCTTCACTAAATGAGGATTTAACTTGAAGCAACACCAAATGATATTGACAAAGAATAGCGCAAGAAAACTTAGAGGAAGGGAGAACGAACAAATCACAAGCAATAAACACAATAGACACGGATGATTTGTTTCACCGAGGTTCGGCCCTCGAAGGCCTAGTCCCCGTTGAGGAGTCCACTTAAGGACGGGTCTTTTTCAACCCTTTCCCTCTCTCCACCGATCACACAAGGATCGACGAGCTCTTCTTCTTCTCAAGGATCACTCTCGATCCCACAAGGACCACCACACTCTTTGGTGTCTCTTGCTAGCTTTTACAAGCCTCCAAAACTTTGGAGGAAGTTCAATGGGAGTCAAAACTCCACGCTCAAATGAACACAAAGATGTAGCACACACTATCTCTCAATGAATCTCACAAGGCACTAGTGCTAAACTCAAATGAGTAGCTCTCTTTTGCTTGCTCTCTCTTTGTGGCACTTGTGTTGTTTGTAGTGGTCTAACTCTTGTGTATAGGATGGATCAATGAATATATGTGGTTGGGAGGGCTTGAGTATGTCAACTAGATGACTTGGAATGTTGCTTGGGCTCCCACACCTTGAAGTGGCCGGTTGGGGTGGTATTTATAGCCACCAACCAAAATCTAGCCGTTGGTGAAGTCTGCTGGCGAAGGGCGCACCGGACAGTCCGGTGCGCCACTGGACAGTGTCCGGTGCGCCGCCACGTCATCCTCCCATTAGGTCTTGGAGCTGGTCGATCGTTGGAGGCTTTGTCCTCATGTGGCACCGGACAGTCCGGTGCGACACCGGACAGTCCGGTGCCCCTCTGACCGTCTACTCTAACATCTGATTTGCACTGTACACTTTGCAGAGTCGACCGTTGCGCGCAGATAGTCGTTGCTCCGCTGGTACACCGGACAGTCCGGTGTGCACCGGACATGTCCGGTGAATTATAGCGGAGCGGCGCCTGGGAAACCCGAAGGTGAAGAGTTCGAGCTGAAGCACCCTGGTGCACCGGACACTGTCCGGTGGTGCACCGGACAGTCCGGTGTGCCAGACCAGGGCAGCCTTCGGTTTCCTTCTTGCTCCTTTCTTGTGAGACCTAACTTATTCTTTTGATTGGTTTGTGTTGAACCTTTTGCACCTGTAGAATATAATCTTGAACAAACTAGTTAGTCCAATTATTTGTGTTGGGCAAATCAACCACCAAAATTAAATAGGAAAAGGTTTGACCCTATTTCCCTTTCAGCCGCCCTTCTTCTTGTGGTACCTCTTCTTTTCCTTTCTTCTCCCCTTCTTGTCGTCGCCCCTGTCACTGTCACTAGAAATAGGACATTTTGCTATAAAGTGACCAGGCTTACCACACTTGTAGCAAACCTTCTTGGAGCGGGGCTTATAGTCCTTCCCCCTCCTTTGCTCGAGGATTTGTCAAAAGCTTTTGATGATTAAAGCCATCTCCTCATTGTCGAGCTTTGAGGCATCGATGGGGAGCCTACTTGATGTAGACTCTTCCTTCTTCTCCTCCATTGCCTTGAATGCGACGGGTTGTGGCTCGGGCGTGGAGGAGGTGCCTTGCTCGATGATTTTCTTTGAGCCTTTGATCATTAGCTCAAAGCTCACAAACTTCCATATGACTTCCTCGGGAGACATTAGCTTGTATCTAGGATCACCTCGAATTAATTGAACTTGTGTAGGGTTAAGAAAAACGAGAGATCTTAGAATAACCTTGACCATCTCATGGTCATCCCAATTGGTGCTCCCGAGGTTGCGCACTTGGTTCACCAAGGTCTTCAAGCGGTTGTACATGGCTTGCAGATCCTCTCCTTGGTGAAGCATGAAGCGACCGAGCTCCCCCTCGATTGTCTCCCGCTTGGTGATCTTGGTCACCTCGTCTCCTTCGTGCGCGGTCTTGAGCACGTCCCAAATTTCCTTTGCACTCTTCAACCCTTGCACCTTATTATACTCCTCTCGACTTAGAGAGGCGAGGAGTATAGTAGTGGCTTGGGAGTTGAAGTGATGAATTTGGGCCACTTCATCCGAATCATAGTCTTCATCCCCTACGGATGGTACCTGTACACCAAACTCAACAACGTTCCAAATGCTTGTGTGGAGTGAGGTTAGATGATGCCTCATTTTGTCACTCCACATATTATAATCTTCATCGTCAAAAACCGGTGGTTTGCCTAGTGGAACGGAAAGTAAAGGAGTACGCTTTGAGATACGAGGGTAGCGTAGGGGAATCTTACTATACTTCTTGCGCTCATGGCGCTTAGAAGTTATGGAAGGCGCGTCGGAGCCGGAGGTGGATGGCGATGAAGAATCGGTCTCGTAGTAGACCACCTTCCTCATCTTCTTTTTCTTGTCGCCACTCCGATGCGACTTGTGGGAAGAGGATTCCTTCTCCTTCCCTTTATTGCGGGACTCTCCCGATGGAGCCTTCCCGTGGCTTGTAGCGGGCTTGTCACCGGTCACTATCTCCTTCTTGGCGTGATCTCCCGACATCACTTCGAGCGGTTAGGCTCTAATGAAGCACCGGGCTCTGATACCAATTGAAAGTCGCCTAGAGGGGGGTGAATAGGGCAAGACTGAAATTTACAAAGTTAATCACAACTACAAGCCGGGTTAGCGTTAGAAATATAAACGAGTCCGAGAGAGAGGGTGGAAAACAAATCGCAAGCAAATGAAGAGTGAGACACAAGGATTTGTTTTACCGAGGTTCGGTTCTTGCAAACCTACTCCCCGTTGAGGTGGTCACAAAGACCGGGTCTCTTTCAACCCTTTCCCTCTCTCAAACGGTCACTTATACCGAGTGAGCTTCTCTTCTCAATCACACGGGACACTAAGTCCCCGCAAGGACCACCACACAATTGGTGTCTCTTGCCTTGGTTACAATTGAGTTTGTCACAAGAAAGAATGAGAAAGAAAAGAAGCAATCCAAGCGCAAGAGCTCAAATGAACACAAATGTCGCTCTCTCTAGTCACTATTTGATTTGGAGTGATTTCGAACTTGGGAGAAGATTTGATCTCTTTGGTTGTGTCTAGAATTGAATGCTATAGCTCTTGTAATGTGTTGGAAGGTGGAAAACTTGGATGCAATGAATGGAGGGGTGGTTGGGGTATTTATAGCCCCAACTACCAAACTAGCCGTTTGGTGGAGGCTGCTGGCGATGGGCGCACCGGACAGTCCGGTGCGCCAGCCACGTCACCCAGCCGTTAGGGTTTTCGAACCGTTGGAGCTCTGACAGGTGGGGTCTTTTGGCTGTCCGGTGGTGCACAGACAAGTCCGTAGACTGTCCATGTGCGCCTGCTGCGCGTGCTCTGACCTCTGCACGCGCAGGCGCGCATTAAATGCATTGCAGCGACCGTTGCGCGCAAAGTAGCCGTTGCTCGCTGACACACCAGCCAGTCCGGTGTGCCACCGGACAGTCCAGTGCATACACCGGACGGTCGAATGAATTATAGCGGAAACGACCTCCATTTTCCCGAAGGTAGCGAGTTCAGCGTCGAGTTCCCTGGTACACCGGACAGTCCGGTGCGCCAGACCAGGGTGCCTTTGGGATGTCTCTTAGCTCTCTTTGTTTGAACCCTTCCTTGGTTCATTTTATTGGTCTATGTGAACCTTTGGCAACCTGAAACTTATAATCTAGAGCAAACTAGTTAGTCCAATATTTGTGTTGGGCAATTCAACCACCAAAATCAATTAGGAAAAGGTGTAAGCCCTATTTCCCTTTCAAGAACCTTCATAAACTTCTACAGGGAGAACATGTGTCTAGGACTAACCAATGTTTGTTGCGAGAAAGATAGACCTTGTGCAGCTTGTCAGGCAGGGAAACAGGTGGAAGCACTCATCACAGCAAGAATGTGATGACAACATCAAGACCGCTGGAGCTTCTTCACATGGACCTCTTCGGACCCGTTGCCTACCTTAGCATCGGGGGAAGTAAGTATGGTCTTGTAATTGTTGATGATTTTTCCCGCTTCACTTGGGTGTTCTTTTTGCAGGATAAATCAGAAACCCAAGGGACCCTAAAGCGCTTTCTAAGGAGGGCTCAAAACGAGTTTGAGCTCAAGGTGAAAAAGATAAGAAGCGACAACGGGTTCGAGTTCAAGAATCTGCAAGTGGAGGAGTATCTGAGGAATAAGGCGTCAAGCACGAGTTCTCAACTCCCTAACACCACTCACCCAGCCAAAACGGTGGTGGTAGAGAGGAAGAACATGACGCTTATCGACATGGCAAGAACGATGCTTAGAGAATTCAAGACGCCCGAGCAGTTTTGGTCGGAAGCTGTGAACACAGCCTGCCACGCCATAACCGGCTCTACCTACATCGTCTCTCAAGAAGACCTCGTATGAACTCCTTACCGGTAAACAAACCCAACGTTTCTTACTTTCGTGTATTTGGGAGCAAATGTTACATTCTGGTGAAGAAAAGGTAGACATTCTAAATTTGCTCCCAAGGCAGTAGAAGGGTTTTTTACTAGGGCATTGACTCAAATACAAAGGCGTATAGAGTCTTCAACAAATCATCGGGTTTGGTTGAAGTCTCTAGCGACGTTGTATTTGATGAGACTAATGGCTCTCCAAGAGAGCAAGTTGATCTTGATGATATAGATGAAGATGATGTTCCGACAGCCGCATAACGCACGATAGCGATAGGTGATGTGCGACCATAGGAACAAACAAGAGCAAGATCAGCCATCTTCCTCTATAATGGTGCATCCCCCAACTCAAGACGATGTACAGGTTCCTCAAGAAGAGGCGCGTGATCAAGGGGGGGCACAAGAAGAAAAAGGTAGGAGGTAAGAAGCACCACAGGTCCCTCCAACTCAAGTCCGAGCGACAATCCAAAGAAATCACCCCGCTCGATCAGATTCTGGGTGATATCAGGCAAGGGAGTATATCGACTCGCTCATGTTTAGCTAATTTTTGTGAGCATTACTCGTTTGTTTCTTCTATTGAGCCTTTTAGTGGTAGAAGAGGCATTGCAGGATCCGGACTGGGTGTTGGCCATGCAGGAAGAGCTTAACAACTTCAAGAGGAATGATGTTTGAAGCCTAGTGCCACGTCCAAAGCAAAATGTTGTGGGAACCAAGTGGGTGTTCTGCAACAAGCAAGACGAGCGCGGGGTGGTGACAAGAAACAAGGCTCAACTTGTGGCAAAAGGTTATGCCCAAGTCGCAGGTTTGGATTTCGAGGAGACTTTTGCTCCTGTGGCTAGGCTAGAGTCTATTCGAATATTATTAGCCTATGCCGCTCACCACTCTTTCAGGTTGTTTCAAATGGATGTGAAGAGCGCTTTCATCAATGGGCCAATCAAGGAGGAGGTATACGTGGAACAACCCCCTGGCTTTGAGGATGACAGGTACCCTGACCATGTGTTCAAGCTCTCTAAGGCGCTCTATGGACTTAGGCAAGCCCTAAGAGCATGGTATGAATGCCTTAGAGATTTCTTAATTGCTAATGCTTTCAAGGTTGGGAAAGCCGATCCCACTCTTTTCACTAAGAGTTGTGATGGTGATCTTTTTTCTGTGCCAAATTTATGTCGATGACATAATATTTGGTTCTACTAATCAAAAGTCTTGTGAGGAGTTGTCACACCCTGTTTTAAGGAACAAAGCCGGGTGCATCTCATACATGCGCCAAAGAAGACAACATATATAATAACAGAGTGTATAGAGATAAATGTCATAAAACATCAGAGTATTTATTACATAGCGGAAGACTTAATACAAAATAAAAGAATAAACATAAAACGAACTAAGGATCGTCGGCGCCAATGTCAACTGAGAAACGCACCTAGATCAGATTATACTCCTCGCCTTGTGGCTCCTCCTGAACCACCTGCTCCTCTCCTGTGGGGGGGGGTGTGAGATAGCAAGGGTGAGCTCACATACGTTCATAGCTCAACAAGTCATGGGGAATAATGTGACATGAACTCACCAAAGGTGGGAGTTCATGAAGTGTGAGGCTGATCAATGAAATAAAGGCTGAAGCTGAGCATTGCTTTTATAAGTAGGTCAAAATTTATAGCAGTTACTAAGTGTAAGTGAATACCAAACCATAGTAATAATAAGTAAAAGTAATAATAAATAATCCCAAATGCAATGGTATGACAAATTAAGTTTAAGGTTCCATAAATTAATCATGTGAGTGTCCGAGCCGCTCATGACCGTGAGCACGGCTAGTATGCCAGTTTTACACTCTGCAGAGGTTGCGCATCTTTACCCACAAGTCGTGTTACCCATTTGCCACGGAGTTGATCAGACCCCATACACCTCTACCAAGGAAGCGAAGCAGCGGTACCACTACGAGGCCTTTACAAAGTTCCACTAGCTTCAGACTACCCGCTACAGTTTATAGGAAGCTCCAGTGCAGGAATCCCTCGCCTGACCGCCATCACAGCAAAATCAACCCAAGGACCTCCCTACACTGACCACTCCCCTACTGCCCTTGCCCCTTTCGGGTAAGGTAGCCCTCCACCTAGCTTTCCTAGTTAATCAGCCAAGGGCGTCCCATTAAACCCTTGTGGTAGCACTATTTTCCCGGGTGGTTCTCCATGTTCCCATTAACATAATGATCTTAACATGAACAGTAAAGAATAAAACAGATAATAAAGAGTGTAATCATGAGTAATAAATATCTCTATACCCGAATCCACATAGAGCAATAGCATGTAATACCCAAAAATTTAGTAGTAAAACCAGTGGTGAAACAAGGTATAAAGACAATCAAAATCTAGGGTAACATATTGGGTCCCAGCAAAATTAACCTATGCAGATCATTATGATTAATAAGAACATTGAATGGGTAAAAGAAGTGATCAAGGGCACAACTTGCCTTCAACGAGCTCCTGCTCAGCAGTCTCTACTTGCTGAACCTCAGATTCCACAGTGGCTTGCTCGTCTACTCGCATCAACACAATACATACATAGCATAACATAAATTAACATCACATCAAACATGCAAATAGAATATACAGTAATAAACTAGACATTAAAATAAGATCACAGGAACTGGTTATCATTAAATTTGGAGGTATAGATTTTAAGTTATGTATTTTCTAAAGATTTCATGTATTTACTACAAGATTAAGTACTAGATAAATCTTAATGAGTCTTTCATGTCAAAACAGAGACACTAATGGTTAGACAATAATATTATAAGAATTAGGAACTGGAATGGGTCAATTTGGAGTTCATATGCATTTTCTATGAATTAAACAAGTTTCTAGATTTATTTTTGTATAAAAAATCGATTTCTAATATAATTTCCTATTTTTAGCTCTCTCTGGATTGGGCGCCATTTTCTGGGAAACCCAGGGGCGCTGGCGCAAAAGATCCCATACACAGAGAATAGCACCCCGGGACGACGGGTTCATAACACAAAACCCCAGGGACTCTTTTGAATAAGTGCCGAGGCGAAGGGGTATCTGCTGATCTCAGCCGCACGATCTCACACCTACGGCCTAGATTAGATCTACATTTATTAAACTGGTACGCTACGAGGACCACCAGATGTTGATCCAACGGTGGAGATCACATCCTTACCCGGAGTCATCCGATCGCTGATCAACGCTCTAGATCGACCCAACGCGAAACATTACGCAGGTTTTAATCTCAGCCGTAGATCACCGGATGGACGCTCCACGGCCGTCTTCCACCTCCCTGCCTCGCCAGAGCACGGCGGCGCGGACCCACACGCGGCGGAGATCCACCGGTGACTACTGTTCCTGCTTAATCCGAGCACCCCGTACCAAATGCCCTAGCGCAAAACAAAGAGGAGTTCTGCGCCAATACAGGGGCCAAGTACTCACCAACGAATAGGGCATGGAGTATCCAGGCGACGACAAGCTGCGGGTTCTGGATGGAGCTCCGCTTCGGCGAGAAATCCGAGCACCACCGGTGATCCCGCGCCCCGCTTGCTTGTATAGGTACGATCTGAGGACGATTGCGGAAACCACTGGACTCAGGTCGAAGCTCAGGTGATAGCGCACGGCGGCGGTGTGAATTGTGGTGGCGAAGCGCTCTCGGTGGTGGAGTAAAACTTCCTAGCGGCGAGCAGTTTAGCAGGCGAGAGAGGGAAAGAGGTGCGCGCGGTCTAGGAGTCGCCCCGCCCCAGCTTTTATCCCCCCGAGTCCCCGGAGTCGAGGACGTGGTCCACCCGCGCAAAACAAGGGAGAGCTACACGCACGGAGTCTGGGTTGTTGACGCGGATAGGAACAGAAACAGCGAAGAAGGGGGAAGAGATAGAGATGACAGGTAGGTCCCACCATCCAGTGACTAGACGCCGTACGTGAGATGGGACTGAGTCGAGGGCTCGGTCGACCAGTGAGCGCGCGCGTAGGGGGGTGAAATTGGGCCGCAGTGGAGGTAATCCGGTGTTGGGCCGAATAGGGTGTTCTTGGCCCAGTTATGTTCTTTTTCCCTTTTTCTTTTGTTTTTTATTTTCTGTTTTCTTTTTATTTACAATTCTTTTGATTCCAAATTTTGAATGCAAATCTCAAGTGCAAACTTAAACTCATTTTAATAATGCACATTGGTCATACCCAATTATGATGATGTTATTTAATTATAATGTTATTTTATATTGGATATTATTTCCTTCTTTCCTCTAATCCTCTTCTCATAATTATTTTGTTTTATTTATTTTTTATTCATATTATCATTGTTTAAATGCACAAACAAAAATCCAATATGAAGTAATGATTTATTTGTGTCTTAGTAATGAATGATTTACTCATTTTTAGACATGACTTGCCACATGTGATGTTAAACGGAGGTACACATATATTCAAAGGAAACAATTCCTCCTTTTATTCTCCCTTACAAATTTGAGTATTACAAATCCTACCCCCTTAAAAATAATCTCGTCCTCGAGATTTAAGAAGATCTAGGAAAAGGTGGGGGAAGTCTATGCGAAGCTCTTCTTCCCTTTCCCAAGTGGCTTCATCTTCACCATGGTGACTCCATTGTACCTTGCACATCCTTATCACCTTATTTCTTGTAACTCGAGTCAGAGTGTCCAAAATCTTGATGGGATACTCAGCATAAGTCAGGTCATCTTAAACACTAAGGTCTTCCATTGGTAGCTGCTCCTCATGTACCCTGAGGCACTTCTTTAGCTGGGACACATGGAATACATCATGTACATCTGATAGGTGATCGGGTAGCTTCAGTTGATATGCAACTTCTCCCACTCGCTTTAAGATCAAGAAAGGTCCAATGAAGCGAGGGGACAACTTTCCTTTAACTTTAAAATCTCCTCATACCCCGGAGTGGTGACACCTTCAAATAGACATGATCACCCTCCCTAAACTCCAGTAGTCTTCTCCTATTATCAGCATAGCTCTTTTGCCTGGATTGTGCAATTCTCAAATTTTCTCTTATCATTCGAACTTGTTCTTCTGCCTCTTGAATAAGTTCAGGCCCAAAGAACTGTCTTTCTCCGGTTTGATCCCAATACAGTGGAGTCCTGCACTTTCTGCCATACAGAGCCTCAAATGGTGACATCTTCAAACTGGCCTGGTAGCTATTATTATAAGAGAACTCAGCATAGGGTAAGCTCTTCTCCCAACTGCCACCATGCTTAAGAGCACAAGCTCTTAACATATCTTCTAGCACTTGATTAGTCCTCTCTGTCTGTCCATCAGTCTGGGGATGGTAGGCTGAACTAAAATTCAACTTTGTATCCAAGCTCTCATGCAACTTCTTCCAAAATCGAGAAGTAAACTGCGATCCTCGATCAGACACGATCTTCTTAGGCACTCCATGTAGACAAACTATCCGAGTCATATACAATTCTGCTAGCTTGGCTCCCGTGTAATTAGTCCTCACAGGTATGAAATGTGCCACTTTTGTCAATCTGTCCACAATTACCCAAATAGAGTCATACCCAGCAGGGGTGCCGGGTAGTCCAACAATGAAATCCATACCAATTTCTTCCCATTTTCCACTTAGGAATCTTCAATGGGTGCAATAATCCAGCTGGTCTTTGATGTTCGGCCTTAACTCTTTGACACACATCACACTTTGCCACATGAGCAGCAACATCTCTTTTCAGTCCATACCACCAATACTTTTGCTTCAAATCTTGATACATCTTAGTGCTACCAGGGTGGATAGAGTAATCAGAATCATGAGCTTCTTTCAATATAGCCTCACGGAGGCTATCGATCTCTGGAACACATATCCGATCTTTGAACCATATAGTACCTTGCTCATCCTCCGTGAATTCCGAAACTCAACCTTCAGTAATAAGATCCTTAATCTCTTGAATTTTAGCATCACCCACTTGGCCTTTACGAATTTCTTGCTCCAAGGTAGGTTCCAATTCAATGGTGACTCCTTCAGTGTGAGTAACAATTCCCAGGTTGAGTCTCTCAAAGTCTTTTGCTAATTCATCAGGTAGCGGGACAACAAAAGCGGAGTGAACATGCTCTTTCCGACTCAAGGCATCTGCAACCAAATTTGCCTTGCCTGGATGATAGTGAATCTCCAAATCATAATCCTTAATGAGCTCCAACCAACGGCGTTGCCTAAGGTTGAGATCCTTCTGAGTGAATATATACTTCAAACTCTTATGATCCGTATATACTTGGCACTTAGTTCCCATAATGTAGTGTCTCCAAATCTTAAGTGCATGCACAACTGCTGCCAACTCTAAATCATGAGTGGGGTAGTTCAATTCATGTTTCCGCAACTGACGAGACGCATAGGCGATCACATGACCTTCTTGCATAAGCACACATCCCAATCCTTGGCCACATGCATCACAATAAATGTCAAATCCCTTCTGCAGATCTGGCATAACCAACACTGGTGGTGACATAAATCTCTCCTTCAATTGATCAAAGCTTTCTTGACATTTCTCATCCCACTTAAATTCTCTTCCTTTCTCCAGAAGCGATGTCATAGGCTTGGCGATCTTAGAGAATCCTTCAATAAATCTCCGATAATATCCTGCTAGCCCCAAGAAACTCTGAATCTCAGTAACTGTAGTGGGCACTCTCCACTCCATAATTTCCTTGATCTTAGCAGGATCCACTGCTATTCCTCCATTAGAAATAATATGTCCAAGGAATGGCACCTTGTCAATCCAAAACTCGCACTTACTGAACTTAGCGTAGAGTTGATTATCTCGTAGCTTCTGTAGCACCAACCTTAGATGTTGTTCATGATCACTTTCACTCCTAGAATAGATAATAATATCATCGATGAACACCACGACGAATCTGTCCAAATACTCCATAAACACCTTATTCATCAAATTCATGAAATAAGCTAGTGCATTGGTTAATCCAAATGACATAACAGTGAACTCATATAATCCATATCGGGTTGAGAAAGTCGTCTTAGGAATATCTGATGGTCTAATCTTCATCTGATTGGTATCCTGATCGGAGATCAATCTTCGAGAATACCCTGGCTCCTCTCATCTGATCAAACAAATCCTCAATACGGGGTAATGGATACTTGTTCTTCACCGTGACATCATTAAGTGATCTATAGTCCACACACATCCGTTGCGATCCATCCTTCTTCTGCACAAATAACACCGGTGCTCCCCAAGGTGAGGAACTCGGACGAATGTACCCCGCTTCTTATAACTCAGTTAACTGCTTCTTAAGCTCCTTCAGCTCCTCTACGAACATCCTATATGGCCGTTTAGAAATAGGGACAGTTCCAGGTAGGAGATCAATCACAAACTCAACTTCCCTATCCGGTGGCATCCCTGGTAACTCCTCTGGAAAGACATCCGAAAAATCTCTAACCACCCGGATGTTGTCACCAACAAACTCCTCAGGTATAAAGAACATTGCACGCATGGATGAGGTGGTTACTGCAATATTAACTTGAAATGTTTCTCCTTTAGGACTAGTGAGCTCTATAGTACCTCTACCACATGCTATAATGGCCTTTGCCTTCCTTAACCATGACATACCAAGAATCAGATCTATACTGCTGGCATCTAATATTATAGCAGTAGCTCCAAATTCTCTTCCCATAATTGATAATGTCAATCTACGTGTCATTTGATTCGCCTCAATAGGCCCTTTAGGTGTGATTACTATCATTGGTTTTCTCATATTTAGCAGGGGTATCTCATTAGTGTGGGCATATCGAGCAGACATGAATGAATGTGTAGCACCAGAATCAAATAATATTGTTGCAGGAATTGCATTAACATAAAACATACCCAATACGATGTCCCCACCATCCGGAGTAGCATCAACGCTGACTTGATTAACCTTGGCAATAGAATATCCCTTGTCAGGAGTCTGTTGCTTGTTCTTAGCTGGTGTACCAGAATTTTCCATAGGACAAGCATTAGCATAGTGCCCAATCTGACTGCACTTGAAGCATGTAGGGCCGGTCTTCTGTCCTGCAGACCTCGTCAGGGTGCCAGTGGGAGTAGCCTGACGAGTAGGTATCCCTGGAGACCCCTGTGGAGCATACTGAGCTGTACGTGGCCCTCCTGGTCGAGTCGGTGTACCCTGGGGTGGAACGTAGCGGGGACGAACACTGCTGCTACCCTGTCCCTGTGAGATAGCCTTCCTCTTCAAATCACCCAGTTGAACACGCTTGTGTTCAATAGCAAGAGCCTTATCCAGTAGCCTCTGAAATGATGGAAATGTGTGTGCAACTAGTGCATACTGCAAGGGTCCATTAAGTCCTTCAATAAAATGCTCCTGCTTCCTCTCATCCTCAGCAACTTCCTCTGGAGCATATCTCGACAGCTGAATAAATTTGTCTCTGTACTCGCTGACCGACATATTGCCTTGCTTCAATGACAGAAACTCCTTCTTCTTGATCTTTATCATACCGGCTAGAATATGGTAGTTCCTGAACTGTGTACTGAACTCTGCCCAAGTAATAGTGTCAGCAGCATCGTGGGCAGCAGTATAAGAATCCCACCAATCAGCAGCAGGACCTGTCAGACGACCTGAGGCATAAAGAACTTTCTCCCGGTCTGAGCATTGGGCGATGTTGAGCATCTTCTCAATTGACTTCAACCAATCATCTGCATCAAGGGGGTCTGGCGAACTGGCGAAGGTCGGTGGCTTATGACTCATAAACTCCCGGTGCTTATCACGAGGTGGAACTGGTGGTGGTGGTGGAGGCAGTGGCACTTGTTGCTGTTGTTGAAGTTGTTGTTGCAGCTGCTGTTGTTGCGCCCTTCTCTCCTGGCGTATCTCCTCTCTCTCCTGGCGCAACTCCTAGCGTATATCTTCTCTTTCCTGATGCATCTCCTGGCGTTCTTGCTGCATCTGGGCACGCATATCAGCCATAGTGTCCGCCATTTGCTGCATCACCGCCATCTGAGCTGCAATCAGTGGATCAATTCCGCCTGGTGGAGGATTAGGAGGATTCATCCCTACTGGCTGTGGCTGAGATTGTCTATATATCCTTTGAGTGTGTCGATTAGGAGGCAAATCAATTCCACCACCCCGCCTGGTATTGACCATCTGAGTTAGATACATATGGTAAGAGAGAGTAGTAGACAAGGCAGTAATTACGAATCATGTTACTTTGGGGAATTTATTAGCTAAGCAGATTAATGTTTTACCTACCATAGCTAATTCAATACCTTATGGTGGTACACACTAAGATGTCCATATATAATATTTCAATCAATCAAAGAAGCAAATCAGACATTTATCATCAGAACAATCAAACAACATTTTTTTAGAATAGAGAAAATAGTTTTGGTTTGGTCTTAGGCCTCCTATCTCTTAAAATGTCATAGAGGTAGGGATTCCAAGGTTTGAAATCCATCTTGTCTTAGAATAGAAAAGATAAGAATGATCAGAGTAGAACAGTAGAAGGTGAGACAGGATCAAGATAAGTCTAGAGAGAATCATAGTAAGGTGAGTTTAGAAGAATCAGAATAAGGTAAGTAGGTAAGGGTTTTGTCCATTTCTATCTAGGTTTCGTCCTACAGTCAACATTTGCTCTGATACCACTTCTGTCACACCCGGTTTTAAGGAACAAAGCCGGGTGCATCTCATACATGCGCCAAAGAAGACAACATATATAATAACAGAGTGTATAGAGATAAATGTCATAAAACATTAGAGTATTTATTACATAGCGGAAGACTTAATACAAAATAAAAGAATAAACATAAAACGAACAAAGGATCGTCGGCGCCAATGTCAACTGAGAAACGCCACCTAGATCAGATTATACTCCTCGCCTTGTGGCTCCTCCTGAACCACCTGCTCCTCTCCTGTGGGGGGGGTGTGAGACAGCAAGGGTGAGCTCACATACGTTCATATCTCAACAAGTCGTGGGGAATAATGTGACATGAACTCACCAAAGGTGGGAGTTCATGAAGTGTGAGGCTGATCAATGAAATAAAGGCTGAAGCTGAGCATTACTTTTATAAGTTGGTCAAAATTTTATTAGCAGTTACTAAGTGTAAGTGAATACCAAACCATAGTAATAATAAGTAAAAGTAATAATAAAATAATCCCAAATGCAATGGTATGACAAATTAAGTTTAAGTTCCATAAATTAATCATGTGAGTGTCCGAGCCGCTCATGACCGTGAGCACGGCTAGTATACCAGTTTTACACTCTGTAGAGGTTGCGCATCTTTACCCACAAGTCGTGTTACCCATTTGCCATGGAGTTGATCAGACCCCATACACCTCTACCAAGGAAGCGAGGCAGGGTACCACTACGAGGCCTTTACAAAGTTCCACTAGCTTCAGACTACCCGCTATAGTTTATAGGAAGCTCCAGTGCAGGAATCCCTTGCCTGACCGCCATCGCAGCAAAATCAACCCAAGGACCTCCCTACACTGACCACTCCCCTACTGCCCTTGCCCCTTTCGGGTAAGGTAGCCCTCCACTAGCTTTCCTAGTTAATCAGCCAAGGGCGTCCCATTAAACCCTTGTGGTAGCACTGTTTTCCCGGGTGGTTCTCCATGTTCCATTAACATAATGATCTTAACATGAACAGTAAAGAATAAAACAGATAATAAAGAGTGTAATCATGAGTAATAAATATCTCTATACCTGAATCCACATAGAGCAATAGCATGTACTACCCAAAAATTTAGTAGTAAAACCAGTGGTGAAACAAGGTATAAAGACAGTCAAAATCTAGGGTAACCTATTGGGTCCCAGCAAAATTAACCTATGCAGATCATTATGATTAATAAGAACATGAATGGGTAAAAGAAGTGATCAAGGGCACAACTTGCCTTCAACGAGCTCCTGCTCAGCAGTCTCTACTTGCTGAACCTCAGATTCCACAGTGGCTTGCTCGTCTACTCGCATCAACACAATACATACATAGCATAACATAAATTAACATCACATCAAACATGCAAATAGAATATACAGTAATAAACTAGACATTAAAATAAGATCACAGGAACTGGTATCATTAAATTTGGAGGTATAGATTTTAAGTTATGGATTTTCTAAAGATTTCATGTATTTACTACAAGATTAAGTACTAGATAAATCTTAATGAGTCTTTCATGTCAAAACAGAGACACTAATGGTTAGACAATAATATTATAAGAATTTAGGAACTGGAATGGGTCAATTTGGAGTTCATATGCATTTTCTATGAATTAAACAAGTTTCTAGATTTATTTTTGTATTAAAAATCGATTTCTAATATTAATTTCCTATTTTCAGCTCTCTCTGGATTGGGCGCCATTTTCTGGGAAACCCAGGGGCGCTGGCGCAAAAGATCCTAGACACAGAGAATAGCACCCCGGGACGGCGGGTTCATAACACAAAACCCCAGGGACTCTTTTGAATAAGTGCCGAGGCGAAGGGGTATCTGCTGATCTCAGCCGCACGATCTCACACCTACGGCCTAGATTAGATCTACATTTATTAAACCAGTACGCTACGAGGACCACCAGATGTTGATCCAACGGTGGAGATCACATCCTTACCCGGAGTCATCCGATCGCTGATCAACGCTCTAGATCGACCCAACGCGAAACATTACGCAGGTTTTAATCTCAGCCGTAGATCACCGGATGGATGCTCCACGACCATCTTCCACCTCCCTGCCTCGCCAGAGCACGGCGGCGCGACCCACACGCGGCGGAGATCCGCCGGTGACTACTGTCCTGCTTAATCCGAGCACCCCGTACCAAATGCCCTAGCGCAAAACAAAGAGGAGGTTTGCGCCAATACAGGGGCCAAGTACTCACCAACGAATAGGGCATGGAGTATCCAGGCAACGACAAGCTGCGGGTTCTGGATGGAGCTCCGCTTCGGCGAGAAATCCGAGCACCACCGGTGATCCCGCGCCCGCTTGCTTGTATAGGTACGATCCGAGGACGATTGCGGAAACCACTGGACTCAGGTCGAAGCTCAGGTGATAGCGCACGACGGCGGTGTGAATTATGGTGGCGAAGCGCTCTTGGTGGTGGAGTAAAACTTCCTGGCGGCGAGCGGTTTAGCAGGGCGAGAGGGGGAAAGAGGTGCGCGCGGTCTAGGAGTCGCCCCGCCCCAGCTTTTATCCCCCCGAGTCCCCGGAGTCGAGGACGTGGTCCACCCGCGCAAAACAAGGAGAGCTACGCGCACGGAGTCTGGGTTGTTGACGCGGATAGGAACAGAAACAACGAAGAAGGGGGAAGAGATAGAGATGACAGGTAGGTCCCACCATCCAGTGACTAGACGTCGTACGTGAGAGGGACTGAGTCGAGGGCCCGGTCGACCAGTGAGCGCGCGCGCAGGGGGTGAAATTGGGCCGCAGTGGAGGTAATCCGGTGTTGGGCCGAATAGGGTGTTCTTGGCCCAGTTATGTTCTTTTTCCCTTTTTCTTTTGTTTTTATTTTCTGTTTTCTTTTTATTTACAATTCTTTTGATTCCAAATTTTGAATGCAAATCTCAAGTGCAAACTTAAACTCATTTTAATAATGCACATTGGTCATACCCAATTATGATGGTGATATTTAATTATAATATTATTTTATATTGGATATTATTTCCTTCTTTCCTCTAATCCTCTTCTCATAATTATTTTTGTTTTATTTATTTTTGTATTCATATTATCATTGTTTTAAATGCACAAACAAAAATCCAATATGAAGTAATGATTTATTTGTGTCTTAGTAATGAATGATTTACTCATTTTTAGACATGAGTTGCCACATGTGATGTTAAACGGAGGTACACATATATTCAAAGGAAACAATTCCTCCTTTTATTCTCCCTTACAATTTGAGTATTACAGGAGTTTAGTAGGGTGATGACACAAAAGTTCGAGATGTCGATGATGGGCGAGTTGACCTACTTTCTTGGGTTCCAAGTGAAGCAACTCAAGGATGGCACCTTCCTCTCCCAAACAAAGTACACTCAAGATCTTCTCAAGAGGTTTGGGATGAAGGACGCCAACACCGCGAAGACACTGATGGGAACCGATGGGCATGTCGACCTCAACAAAGGAGGTAAGTCCGTTGATCAAAAAGCATATCGGTCTATGATAGAGTCATTACTTTATTTTTGTGCTAGTAGACCGGACATTATGCTTAGTGTATGCATGTGTGCTAGATTTCAATACGACCCCAAGGAATGTCACCTTGTGGCCGTTAAGCGAATTCTTAGGTATTTAGTTGCTACGCCTTGCTTCGGGATCTGGTATCCAAAGGGGTCATCCTTTGACTTGATTGGATATTCAGACTCCGATTATGCCAGGTGCAAGGTTGATAGGAAGAGCACATCGGGGACGTGCCAATTCCTAGGAAGGTCCCTAGTGTCTTGGAGTTCCAAGAAACAGACACCCGTTGCCCTATCCACCGCTGAGGCCGAGTACGTTGCCGCAGGACAGTGTTGCGCGCAACTACTTTGGATGAGGCAAACCCTCCGGGACTTTGGCTACAATATAAGCAAAGTCCCACTCCTATGTGACAATGAGAGTGCAATCCGCATGGCGGATAATCCTGTTGAACACAGCCGCACTAAGCACATAGACATCCGGCATCACTTTCTGAGAGACCACCAGCAAAAGGGAGATATCGAGGTGTTCCATATTAGCACTGAGAATCAGCTAGCCGATATCTTTACCAAGCCGTTGGATGAGAAAACATTTTGCAGGTTGTGTAGTGAGCTAAATGTCTTAGATTTGCGTAACTTGGATTGATCTATAGCATACATGTGTTCTATGCCTTTGATCATGTTACTTGAAGCATTTACATTATTCATTGTATATTTGTGGTGCTCAAGTTGTACAAGACCTCCCGGACCTCACAAGTCCATATGCGAATGGTGCCCATATTTAAGGGGAGACATACTACAACTTGACCCTTTGAGACTAACCTTTGTGTTTGAGTATACTTGATGTAGTCTCAAAAGTGCATTGAAAAGGAAAGGTTAACTTGGATGATGCAAAGACTTCCACTGCACTCCGATATTAGTGTACTCACCTCCAAGTTCATACTTATGCTCTCATTGCCTTTTTGCTCTTATTTGACATTTTTGGTGAGGCAATGGGGTTGTTGGGCCAAAAATGATCCCGTTTTGGTGCTTAATGCCAAAGGGGGAGAAATTAAGGCCAAAGCAAATGGATCAGCTACCACTTGTGAATTTTAAAAACAATAGAGTTAGAACTTTTGATTTGTCCAAAATGCTCTTATTGCAAAGTTTGGTCTCTTGTGGGGGAGAATCTTTGATCATGGGAAAAGGGGGAGTTTTTGGTACTTGATCAATTTTTCTCTTGGAACATCTCTTGATTTGCCCAAACAAGTGAGTTTGACTTAGAGATAGGAAAATGAATTTGATTTGCAAAAACAAACCAAGTGGTGGCAAAGAATGATCCAAATATGCCAAATTATAGTCAAAACAATTTGGTCCTCATTTGCATTGATGTTGCACTTATTTTGGTTGCTTTTTGATATGTTGGCATAAATCACCAAAAAGGGGGAGATTGAAAGGGAAATGTGCCCTTGGGCCGTTTCTATAGTGTTTTGGTGATTGAGTGTCCAACACATAGTAAGTGAGTTGCTATGTGCCAAACAAGCAAGAAGTGCAAATCATATAACAAGGTATGTTTCTAGACTTAGGAATTGGTTTTTGTATACTAATGTATTTGTCTAAGTGTTAGAAACAGAGTAGAGAAGAAAAGAAACGGATTGCAAAAGACTTGGCTGTGTGTAGCCAAAGTCCAGCTCGGCCTAGCACACCGGACTGTCCGGTGGTGCACCGGACAGTGTCCGGTGCGCCAGGCTAGTCTCCGGTGAAATGGCTGCTCCCGAGAATCGACGACGGTGTATGGCTATAATTCACTGGACTGTCCGGTGGTGCACCGGACTGTCCGGTGAGTCATCCGCGGTGAACTCATCGCCCTCGGGAAAAGCAAAGGGGCGACGTGGCTATAATTCACTGGACTGTCCGGTGAGCCAACAGTCGCCAGCGCCAACGGTCGGCCGCGCAATCTTCGCGCGACGTGTGGCAACTCCAACGGTCAGCAGGGGGCACCGGACTGTCCGGTGTGCACCGGACAGTGTCCGGTGCGCCAACGGGCCCGGAGCTGCAACGGTCGTCTGTGCCCGATTTGGAAGGCAATCGCGCACCGGACATGCTACAGTAGATGTCCGGTGCGCCACTCGACAGAAGGCAAGGATGGCCTTCCAAGTTTGTCTCCAACGACTCCTAGCTGCCTTAGGGCTATAAAAGGGACCCCTAGGCGCATGGAGGAGATACCCAAGCATTCACTAAGCATCCTAAAACTCCAAGACTCCAACTTCACGCATTCGATTCTTTGTGTTAGTGATTTGAGCTCCATTTGAGTTGTGAACTCCGTGTGTTGTGTTTCGAGCTCAAGTCATGACTTGTGTGTGTGGTTGTGCTGCGTATTTGAGTCTCGTGTGTGTTGCTCTTCCCAACCTTACTCTTGTGCGTTCTTTATGATCAATATTGTAAGGGCGAGAGACTCCAACTTGTGGAGATTCCTCGCAAACGGGAAGAAGACTATAAGTAAGAAAGTCGTGGTATTCAAGTTGATCATTGGATCACTTGAAAGGGGTTGAGTGCAACCCTTGTCCATTGGGACACCACAACATGGAAGTAGGCAAGTGTTACTTGGCCGAACCACGGAATAAAATCGTGTGTCTCTTGTGTTGCTCCTCTCTGTGATTATTTGTGTTCGCAAGAGCTCGCTTCAAGCTACTTAGCCGTACTAACACTTATAACTAAGTTTTGTGGCTATTAGTATTTGATTTTTACAGGACACCTATTCACCTTGGCTAATGCAGACGGTCCGGCCTCCTGGCCCAGACGGTCCAACGATCACAAAACTAAGTAATTTTAGCTTGAGCTTTAATAAAAGACTTTGACTTTTGAAAACCAAAGCGATGTTGATACTCATGCAAATACAGCAGTTTATGCTCCATGAGGCACTAAGTTTTACACCGATCAAGTTTATTGACCTCTCTTAATAGTACGGCTATCTAGCCTACTAATATGGTCAATTTCTTCTCTAAACTCCTGATGCCCGGCAAAAAAAAACCTACGTTATACCTTTGCCTTCAATTGATGCACAACCAATGGTTATACGTCTCAAAGATTTTCCTGTTTCCTGTGGTCTAATCCTGCATTCTTATTTCTTCAAGAACTGTTAGTACACAAGCAGTTGTCACTAATTACCAAAACACCACTAAGGGGCCTAGATGATTCATAGGGGTAAAATCACAAAGTTGAAAAACAAGGAGTAAAATTAGAATTGCAAGGTTAGAAAAGGGTATAATCGCAATTTCCCCTTACAAAAAGGCAAATCAATAATATATATAAGGTACAATTGTGATTATACTCTTCTCCGTTATTGCAATTACAATTTTATCCCTCCTTTTCAACTTTGTGAATTTATCCTTCTGTTTTGAAAATAAAGTTATTGTTTACCCCTTCCTCTTAACACTGTTAGTGAAAATGAGAATTATTGATTAAAAATAAAAAACGAGACGTAAGATCACAATTGCAAGGTGAGAGAAGGGTATAATCACAATTAATCCTAAAACGATGTCGAAATTTTTAGAGTTAATTATGATTAAGCTCATCTCTCATCTTGCAATTGTGATTTTACCCCTTAATTTTTGTTTTTTAATCTCTAATTTTGATTTTCACTAACGGTATTAAGGGAGGGGCAAATAGCGGCTTCATTTTCAAAATAGAGGGGTAAAATCACAAAGTTGAAAAATGAGGGGTACAATTGCAAGGTGTGAAAATGGTATAATCACAAATTCACAATTGCCCCTATATAAAAAAAACTTGGAAATGATAACTAATGAATGTGTTTGAGTTATTATAGAAAAAACTTTTTGGTTCCGTTCTCCGCATGAATATACTGGGAGCACAAATATCTATATTTTTACATGTTGCTTCTAAACGATTAGCAAATGCTAAGAAAAAAGTGAAATAAATTCAAAAGCACAAACTCACGTATTAGAACTAAGCAAATCTATTACTAGTATTAGTATAAATTCAAGCATAACTAGCGAAGACGTGCCTCCTCAGTCTTACCATTGTGGTCTGACCGTTCTTCATGTGCCATTGCAAAATAAAAGAAACCGGTAAAACTAAGGAATGTTTATTTTCCTCCTAAATTTTATAAGTTGAATTATAATGGAAGGGTATAAGGATAAAATATCACTTTGGGATCTCAAATAAACTAAAATAAATTACACAAAGTGATATTCTATCCTCGTACACTTTCACCATAATCAAACTTATTTACTTATTATTAAAGCCGGACGGAAAACGTGCCGCTGGTGCAGCCACGTCTACCCAAAATAGCTCAACCGTCAGATTCCAAAACTACGGTCATGAGGGCCTTCCACCCACACGAAAGGGCGTCTCTCCAGCAGCTGCGAATCTAGAACATTCGCCACTCCAGCCGAAGAACCGGTCGTGATAACTAGGGCTGGACAAAATACTCGTGGCTCGTGAGCTCGCTCGACTCGTGGTCAGCTCGGCTCGGCTCGTTTCAATTTTGTCACGAGCTGAGCTAACATCTCAGCTCGGTTTGTTAACGAGCCAGCTCGACACGAGCTCGAGCCAGCTCGTTAGCTCGAATGAGCTAGCATTTTTCTGCAAAACAAAGCCTATATATGTATTGGATGAATTAATAAGTGATGAACTATGTTAATCTAGGGTTTAAATGATATGATGTATAAAATTATGAGTATTGTTAGTCTTTTCTAGTGTTAAATTAGTATGAAATTAACAAGCAATTGATTATATTGTTGTATATACACATGTATACTATTTTTTGTTGTGGCTCACGAGCTAAACGAGCCAGCTCGAGCTCGCAAACGAGCCGAGCCGAGCTGGTTCTCTGGCTCGGTTGCTTAACGAGTCGAGCCGAGCCAGCTCGTTCCCTTAACGAGCCAGCTCGGTCGAGCCGAGCCGAGCTGGCTCGATATCCACCCCTAGTGATAACAGCGCTCTCTCTGTCTCTCTCCTAGTGTTGTCTCCATCGTCCTCCTCCCCTTTGCCTCCCTCCCAAGTCCCAACGCCGTGTTCACCGCCCTCTCCCTCTACAGGCCTCCACACCGTCTCCATCGGCCGGCCCGCCCCGTCGCCCACACAATGATAGTTCTCAGCTCGCCTAACGCTTAGCCGCCGAAGCCATCGGAGAGGCGATATGGGAAGCCCCCGGTGACGATGCGGCTGCCGCAGCACACGGAGCGTGCGGGCTCGCCAAAAACCTGCAGCTAGGGGTGGATATCGAGCCAGCTCGGCTCATTATGGCTCGACTCGTTATAACTCGTTACTGTAACAAGTCAGCTCGGCTTGGCTCATTATACTAACGAGCTAAACTTTTGGCTCGACTCGACTCGTTAGGCTCGCGAGCCACACAAATAAATACAAATATATATATATATATATATATATATATATATATATATATATAACCGAAAAATCATATTTTAAGTGTTTAACACTACAAACCCAAAACATTTATAATATTATTATCATCATACTAGCTTCTAACTTTTGATATTAAATTAAATAACCAAATATGTATTAACTTATAGATTTACAAACTCTTATTATAATAATATAGCAACAAACATCATTATAAAAGCAATTCATCATCCATTCCATAAACATGTAACATTTCACTGCACAACACTAACATCATATGCTGCTAGAAACAAAGTTCACAAAACCATAACCAATAATCAAATATTAAATATGCAATGTAGGTATGTAGCCATGCAATAATATAAATATTTAAGCACATGACACATCCACACATGTCCATATTATAGATCGTAACTACGAGAAAATAAGACTATGAGAGATGAGACGACACCAACGACTAGACAAACTTGTGTTGTGACTTGGCTCGTTTGGCTCGCGAGCTAGCTCACGAGCTAACCCGAGCTGGCTCATTAGAGAACCGAGCTAGAATGCTAGCTTGGCTCGCTACAAAATTAAAACGAACCGAGTCGAGCCGAGTCAAGCGAGTTATCGAGCCACGAGTATTTCGTCCAGCCCTACCTACAACGTCTTCCAAGCGTGGTCGCCCCGTCACCTTCGTTGTCCCGGTCCTGTCTCGTAGCTGCTGGTACTGTGCGCTGTCCCTGGACGCCCACGTCGTCGACGCCACGGACACCTCATAGGTAATCATGATCCCTAATCCTACTTGCCTTTTGTGCGGGCCACTGGTTCATAAGTATTTAGCTGATTCGTACACTATGGAGGGTCTGAGTCCTGTGCAGCTCTTGATTACTAGATGGATGCAGATCACTTGCTGCTTGTGAGGATACCAGTGTCCAACAACACATCCCTGATAGATTCAGACCCGTTGGACATTGTGGAAACCTATATATCGTGGCCTCCAATTTTGTTACTTTTTTATGAACGCGATAGCCCTCAGTTCTGATGATGCACATGGTCTTAGGTTCACGAAATGTGCCATGATCTGAACTTTAAATCTGGTTTGATTTTCTGAAGGCCTTTGGTAGTATTTGCTGCAGCCAGTGTCCTGTTTGACCTTTTATAGAGCCACGTTGTACACAACATTTTTTTTTGCATTTGTTCAGTTCTTCTTCTTCTTCCCGGTATGCTGATTTAAAACCGCATGGAATAAGGACGTCGACACATTCTACACTGAATAATGAACCTATCATTTGTTTGTATCAGCAGGCCATAAACTGCTTCATCCCAACCATGGACCGTCGTTTCTTTAAACATATTGATGGCCACCTTTTGTTTTTTTAAGAAGAAATTGAAGAACATGCTCCAGTCTGCAGCACTTTTCCTAAACGGTATAAAAGCACCTGTACTGGTCTTCACCAAGCGAGCACCTCAGACACCAACATCTACACACAATCACCGTCACAATGGAGGCCGGAGGGTTAGTCAGGGTCAGGGAGGCCGGCTGGGCCAGGTTCGACTTGCTACCCCATGGCTAGGAGCCGGAGGTCGTAGCGCAGCTGCTCTGCGCCCAGCATGAGTTGCCTTGGTCCGATCAAAGCTTCTTTCGTACAGTGAAAACAACATGCCTCATATTCTTTTGGCAATTTGTATTGCTTTTAAAAAAATCTACTTCTTTCACTAAAAACTTCCTTAACCATGTGATATCTGATGGATTCTACATAACTCCAAAATTGCTACCGGGCAATACTCACCCTTACCTATTCTTTTACCTCCACCTCCACTTTAACTGATATGTCCACCTTTTCAGGTTATTTCGGCTATTCATTTTTAATCATTGTATGTATGTGCCTATGTATGATTAAAAAAACAATGTCGTTTTTTTACCAATGTATTGTGCCCTGTGCTCTATATCTTTAATGACTTTTTATGGGATTTCCGTAGATAGCTCCATCCGTTATTTATTTGTTATAGTTCAAAAATAAAATAGCGGACAACAAATATTCGAGAACGGGATTAGTATATAATGGCCGATTATGACTATCTTTTTAAAAACTATTTGTTCCAAACTTGATGGACATCTCGAGGTCCAAAGTGACACATTAAAGAGTTATAGCTTCATACAAAACAGGTTAGGTTGCATTACTTCCTCCACATTTTTAGATCTACCACTTATATTAATGTTTTTTCTTCATTTTAAGAAATTGCATCGCACCTTCCATTTGTTTATGTAAAAAACTATCACTATTGTGTTCTACATAGGATCTTATTTACATACATATTTTAGTGGACCATAAAAAAACAGCGCGTGCAGGGCGCGCGTTAGACACTAGTATAAACTAGCAGGAAACAAAGAGGCTCTAAGTAGCCTTAATGATAACATTCGTCATCAGATCAACATCCATACAAGTATTAAAAGAAATCAAAGTAAAAGAAAAGGTAGAGCATAAATCTAGGGCTAGCTGGATTAGGATGCTGACACAACAAATAAAATACACATGATTTAGAAAGATTCGGACCGCCCAAGCGTAATATACTACGTCCTCTATATAGCAGATATATTAGCGTATGAGCTAGCTAAACTTACAAGCACAGATGGCACCGAGCTAGAGTGTGAAAAGTCCAAGGGGTAAAGGTTTAGCTTAAAAGAGAAATAGAAGTCCTCTCACAAGCCGAGTCCAAAGATCCCCTAATCTAAAGACTAGAGACCTAAGACAAAAGACCATTTCTAGCCTGCTTTTACCTTTATAGTTCAAGTAAAGAAATAGTTACATTCTTGCAAGAATTGCGACCTTTATCCTACAAAAGCTCGCTACCAATATCTTATGGTAGTTGATTTATACGTGATGCACGCTTCGACCGTGTCATAGTGGTGAACATATCGTTGCTGCAGTGGTTGGTACAAGAGTCCACGTCATTGAGTACGACGTAGTTGGTAGATGGTGTAACTGCACATACTTTATAGTACTTTTAAGTATGCTTACAATCTTATGTGTGGCTACAACAACCGCATTCCACGCACAAAGTTCGTGGTATACCTGCTACAGTCTCATACATGGCTACAATGACTACTGCACTTGCGAACATAGTATAGTGTATGTGGATACACATACAATATCAGATTATCAGGCGTGGATGCAACATATCTTTTAACTACAATGATGTCCATCACATTAAATGTGATGAACAAAAGCTTCATCTTATTAGTCTAGTATCGCATGATGGCTTAGTTACAGGAGCATGTGACATCTGGGTGTGCCACCTAGGACCGTCCTGCGCGTCTTGAAAGACATTGATGGACCTTTACAAAGGCTCGAGACCCAGTCAATTTGAGGCTTGGCCCCATGGGTGGGGTCGTTAAGGCTTGGTCCCTAGGTTAGAGGGTCCTAGAACTCTTTTGGCACAAGTTTTCACCACCAGTGCAGAGGCACAAGGATAAAGAGCCCCATAAGTGCTAGACTAGAACATAACTAATATAGATCAGTCTACTATTGTCGAATTCTTAGAGGGCGCTTTACCATCATCCAAGGATATACCTTTTCTCGAATGTCAATATTGGCCCCCTGATCCCTCCATAGATTGAGGAGGTCTCTAGGTGAGACCAATCTTCCTACAAATGTCTGACATGGTAGATTCATCTTGCATACGGGGAATGCAAACACTTCTTTGATCGTCGGTGCAAGGGGTGATGCAACATCCCATAATCCCTAGCTATGTGGAGGCATAAAGGGGTGGACGGACTAGGACGAGAAAACAATGACAACGATCCATTCTAAAAGCATTTAGGCCTCAATGTGGTTTCAGTGATTGATGACAACGTAAGATTATTGAAACTAACGTGTACTTTGCAGAAACAAGATAAGTGCGAGGAAAATTGACCCAGGGCCATTTGGCTAAGTGATTTTTGTGTTTGATGATGAACAAAACCTTGTGGACTAACGTGTTTGCTAGTTTTTGTGTTTATAGTTCACGATATGCATGGAGGATTGGATTGAGTCTTTGAGGATGAAACGCCTCAAAAGAAGACCTAAAAGATGCGTAGAAGTCCAAGACTCAAGATCAAAAGAAGCCCGAGGAAATTGCGAAGAAATCTAAGAAGAGGACAGCCAGTCAACGCTCTAGTGGCGCACCGGATGAACAGTACATGTCTGGTGTGCACTAGACAGTCTGACCAATGGTCGGATCCAACGGTCGACTACTACAGACCTCAACGGTCGGCTGACGTGGCTAGGGCACAAGACATGTCCGGCGCGCATGACGACATAAGCAACAACTTTTCTGTCCAATGACTATAATTGAGGGGAGGCTATTTATACCCCTCCAACATGTCATTTGAAGGTGTGGGAGCCCAAGCAACATACTGACACATGTTGTAGACATTTCCAAGTGGCCATACACCTAAGTGTTTAGGTTAGTTAGACCGCTAATGCACTTGCTTTAGGTGAATCCTAGTTAATTGAGTGAGTTTAGAAAAACCACATAACTCCCCTTGACTCTTGCGTGAGCCGTTGTAATTGTACCGAGTGGGGCGAGAGTCTTGCGAGATCGTGGCAACCGAGTTTGTGTCACAGCCGCCACCGTGTACCGGATGGAACGAGGCCCACGGTGTTTCAGTCGGAAGCTCGATATTGGAGATAGCGGAGAGCGTCCGAGATGAGCTAGAAGCGGAGCACCACTTGCACGTGGAGAAGGCCCACGACTCTGTACGTAGTTACTCGACCATGGTAGTAGCAATATGAAGAATAAATTGCTTCATATATTCACATATTGTTTAGGATTAAATTTGAACATATTAGCATATAATATGAGAATTCATTCCCTTGGCTAAAATACCATCAAGAAATAAATGATATTAGCTAGATTTGGATAAAGGAATAATTACGGTACCCAGAGAAGATATCTCAAGAGTCTAGATAGATCGTACAGTAGGAAGCATATGGTGGCAAACAAAACTAACAACATTCAAACTTTCAAAAATCTCTTACCGATAGTATAGGATGGCAAACGTAAGAGTATTCGAAGACATCTGAATCTGCCAATTTCCTTTGTATTGTCGCAAGCTAAAGGAGCAATTAAATCATTAGAACCTAAATAAAAACTTGTAATCAAAACATTGAAGTAGGCGACAATGTATATGTAGAATATTATACCAGCGCCCCCTATTTCATTTCAAAAGAGCACCCACACAGATGGGAGAAACATAAAGTAACCATTAGGCCTCGAAAGAGTTTTGCCTTCTCTTCATATTATCATTTGAGAGGTAATGCATAAGCAAAGGAATATAATTTAAGAGCATTAAAACACACTTAAATCTTATGGTAATTTTTTTAAAACTAATTAGGACAAATATTTAAATTAATTCTATGTCTATGCGGTGAGAGGAAAGGGTAAAACTTGGATTTGTTTATGGAACACGTAAAAGGTTGGTGATGCATGTGCCGTATAAACACAAAAATACTACTATGTAGGAACAAAACATAAATTTAGAAGTAATACATATTCATAATTGTTTTTGAGCTTTTTGCCCAGAATAACCAGCTAAAAAATAGAACAATAAAATGTTTATGTGACAAAGAGGTGACTGAAAACATTAGTTTTTAGTCGATTGCCATGGACAAAGCACTAATGTAAGTGGGCAACCTTTTTAAAATAAGAAATTATAGAAATTTACCTTTTTTTAAGTTAGTGGTTTCTTAAAGCGTTGTTGAGGTTCTGAAGGTGTCCTTCAGTTACAACACAAATAATCTAAAAATTAGCGACAATTAACTCCTATAAAAAAATGTATGTCGTGAAAATGCAGAAAACAGAGTAAAATACTTTGGCAAAATCAGAAGGTACGTAATTGTTGATCATATATTCCTTTTCTGCAAAAAAATGAATGGGAGGATATTTATTCACCCCATTTGTTAGGTCCAAGGAAAAATATCTGCATCTTTCTCCTAGTATTCGGAAATAAAAAATAGATGCTGATGTTGGGAATTAGATATTCCAGAGTCCACAATTATAAGTCGAAGCAGTTGGAGAAAGTTAATCATGGAAGCGAAATAAAAAGCAGATGCTGGTATTGGGAAGGAGTTGCCATCAGGAAAACACAAATGTATGAAACTGCTCTCTCAAAATTTCGTTTAATAAAAAGAAAAGAACACATCAATTTCATGTTGACTGCCGAAGTCATACCAGACATTTGAATTAGATATTCCAAAGTCCACAAATAAAAGTAGAAGCAGTTGGGGAATAAGTTAGTGTTGGGGAGGAACTACTACTGGGGTGCAGTACCCAAGAAGTTGACGGACGTGGCAGTCGTTGGAGCAGTGGGCGATAGGCTTGCAGAAGAATGTCACTCCGTAGAGCGGGCGCGCAGTGGTGACTCGTGAGCGTCTTGGGCGCACCGTTGACGATGAGGTTGTCGGCGTCGAAGAGCGAGTTTCCCAAGCTGAAGATGGCCCATGTACGACTTCTTGGTCCTAGCCGTGTCACAGTTGGCCTGCCGCGCCACCACGCACAATGGGATAGTGGCGGCGGCGGAGACATGGGGACTGGGGAGAGAAGTCTGGAAGTCTTGCGATGCAAGGAGACGCTGGAAGCTCGATTCGAGTGTGTTCGTTAGATAACGATCTTACGACTGTTAATAATAAAGACGACGTGGATGGCCTGGAATGCGAGATTCCCTCCCCGCTCTATTATATAGAATATACCGGTATCATCCACTCGAGAGAGTATGCATCTCTACTGAAACTCTTGTCATATCTAACTAGTACTTATCCTTTGCAAGTGAAATGGGCTGTGCTACCTCGTTTGGTTCGGCGGGGTCTTCCTTGAGATAGCACAAATCGTTAGAGCGGGGGCGAAGATAGGTAGAAAATAGTAGATGCATGTACCCACAAAATTTTCTAAAAGTAATAATTTAGACCAATTTTTCGCAGCACATCCTGGAGCCGTTGCAGTTGGAATCGCAGCCACGAACACCAGCAATGGAGTGGAGGCTAACTGCTGTGTCCCTGCGCTCGATGGAGAAACAGAGGGGTGGGATGTGCCGGTGCTCGGTGGAGAGGGCGGACACATGAACGACCACCCAAACTCACCAAGCCGCCGGGAGCCGGACGATCCGACGCACGGCAGCTCCAGCAGCGAGCCAGCGGGAGTGGAATTGGATGGTCGCTCACGTGTCCTGCTTCTCCACCCTGCACAAACACGCCGCTCTCAATTGCATCATCCGGCGTACTAGTGCAGTTGCGCTTGCACCCCAGTTTATACCAAGGGGTTTAGCCTGCATCGACCCACAGGGAAAACGTCAAGAGTGCATGCTTTTTGTGCCTAAAAGCGGGAGGAAAACGAGCGCTAGGGACGCAGGCAGAGTTTGTCCGGGAACAGATGGGGCTGCAGTTCACGACACAGGTGGCGACTTGTTTGTCTCGTAGGGTGTGTGGTGGGACTGTGGGAGCCTGCGAGGGCGTGTCGCTCGGGAAATCTGGTGGATGTCGTAGCGGTGGGCCTGACAAAGGTTGGTGTTTTCGTCTACGAGAGGCCACGATTCCAGCGAAACTGACTGCGGACACAGACTAGACGGGCACGGCTAACGGCTCAACCAACTAAAGGAGGGCTTGGGCACTTGGCTAAACTAATCGACCCGCCCGACGTTCTGGTGTCTGGTGTGGATGCGTTGCCATTTCACGCATGGACGGACCACAGACTAGGGATGACAATTTGAACCGTGGATATAGATACCTGACGGAGCCGGGTATGGATACATGTTTTGACCCGTGGGTCAAATCCGAATCCGATCCGAAGTCGGGCGGGCACTGATTAGGATATTACCTTCTACCTGCGGGTTATCCGTCGGATATCCGAAATCGACCCATAGTGTATTTTTTAGCCTAGCCCATATTACATAGCAAAGAACAAATTCTAACACCATAAACCCCACGCCTAACGGTCCTAATTTCCCACTATTGGCTGCCCCTTATAGCATTGCTGGCTTCCTACGCTATGCATCGTGACCCCTTCCAAGTCTCATAGACTGTAGCACCACTGATGGCTAGCCCTTCCAAGCTCTAGTGCTCCTAACCAAGGCTCGCAGTCCCATAATAATTCTTTTATTAAGTTTTAATTGTGTATGATGGTGAATTGGGAAGAAATTTGACTAATTATACTATTGAATTATTGAATAAATGATTGTGTCTTTCATATCCGATGGATATCCGAAACCCGTCCGAAATTCGATGGGCATAGGCATGGATATAAATTTCTACCCGCGGGTACGGTCGCGGGCGGATATTGATAGCAACCGCGGATATGGTTGCGGACGGATATTTGCGATATCCGATCCGAATCCGATCCGTTGCCAATTGCCATCCATGCCACAGACCTGTCGGTGTCGTCTTTCTCCGGGCCGTTCTTATACCAGCCGGCCTCCGGGCCGTTCTTATACCAGCCGGCGTATGGGCTGGCCCAGAAAATACGGCCTAAGCCACACCGCAAGGCCCATGTACGTACCCTCTCTCTGGTAAGCTATAAGCGAAAGAATCCTGCTTCTCTCCTGCATATTTAATGATTAGTAAACCCAGATGGAGAAAGTTGTTTTTTTTAAATCACCGCAATTTTTCCTCCAAAGACCCATTTAAGAATTTATACGATCATCCAAACGGCTCCTCAGTTGTAGCAGGATAGCTCGGTCTTGCTCACGGAACCGATTCTCAACGTCCTCTGCTAGTGTGAACTGTGAAGCAGCCGCACTGTGTAACCCCAGCTCTATAATATCTTCTCTTACTGTGTCGTTAATTGTCCATGCTAGAGTGTTATTACTCACGTTGGTCCTAAGACAAGGGAGATAATTACATATGTTACTATCGTCACGCTAGGGTAACCAGCAGGTCGGTTTGTATTCCTATGTTGTGTATGGTTTGAGAGATCGCTTTATTTAAAATAGGATGGTACATTATAAGTCTAATTCTCAAATTTGGTGGGATAACCTCATTCCTCATATTAGTACTAACTAACTATAAGATGGTGACTGATCAACTCATTTCATTCCACAAGTCAAACAAAAATAGGTGAAGAGTGACGGTGAACTAGCTCATTCAATAAACCAAACACCATATACGTTCTTTAACTGAGCTTAGCAATATCCCATATTGCATCAACTGACTCCGATTACCCCCGCTGCCTCAGCCCATCACCATTGGGGGGAATAGCGGGTGAAGCATGGTGGATGCTAGTCAAGCCTCCGCTGGTTAGCACGCAGCCTTCTCCCGCTTGGGCCACTGCTGCTGATGCCTGATGCCATCACGTGCCAACACTTCATGGATCTACGACCCGTAGACCTACCAGATCCTTGTGCATCCTCCTCCATGGTACCATGTGACCAAGGTGACGAAGTCCATCATCTTCTCACCCTTTATTTTGGTTACTCAGACCAGACACTCTGTTAGTGTGTGTGTGAAGCTGTGATGTGAGGATTTGCTTGCTATGCAGAGATGTAGTACGCCACTACGCAGGACCGTTTCTGACTTTTTAGGGGCCCGGTGCGAAATCCGAAATGAAGACTCCATCCACACATAATATATATAATATTCAACGTATACAAATTATTATACACTATTTTCAAGTTTATAAGATGACAAATATAAAATATAGCAAAAACACATAGTTGTTATCCATAGTTGTTATTCGATGCCATTAAAAATATCTTCTAACATTTTGTGATACAAATCATCGCTTATATTATTAAGATCAATTTCATCCAACAACTTCTTTTAGATATATATAATCGTCAAACCATTTAACCTTTCTTAAGTCATTGTTGACCATAAATAGTTCAAAAAATATTTCAAGTTTAAAAATCTTCTCTCCGTCGATGCAACCATCATGTGTATAGTAAATAATACTCTCTCTATATCAAAATAGAATTTATTTTGCTTCTCTAGTTGATTCCTCATCATCTAGTTGAATATAGACCTAAAAATCAAGAGTTAAAATAAATACTATTTTAGAATGAAGTGAATATTATATAAGTAATTGAGATATTAGTTTAACAATCTAAACGAAACTGATCGATAGTGCATCGCTCTTGCGTATTTATATCTAGGGTAGATATGCTTAGCGGGAAAAAGTGCTAACGTACCGTGGCCAGAAGGGCCCTCTATTTTTGGGGCCCGGTGCGGCCGCACCCGCCGCACTCTCTCAGGGCCGGCCGTGCCACTACGTACAGTACGTACCCTGTACATGATTTTTATATTTGAGCTAACCGTAATATACGGTTTTGTGTGACGGCGAGGGCGAGGAGCCGACGACCTAATTAAGCACGCCACTAGCGGCACGTGTACGTTGTGGTCAGGTCAAGCCGTCGCGGAAGGAAAGGAGGAAACCACGAAATCGACTCGGGATCATTACTGACGCCTGACGGGGGGAGGTGAAGCAGTCAACTGGTGTGGGCAGAACAGAAGAAGAAGAACATGGTAAGGAAGCAGGAGCGGCCATGCCTGACGGTGGAAGGCGGAGGCGCACCTTTCGCATCGCACCCTGCTCCGCGAAGTTTTTTTTTTTTTTTTTACAAAAGCAGCAGCTTCATCAAGCATCTAGACGGCCGGTTCGGTGCGGGTCGCGGAAGTACAGCCCAGGTGGCCGGCCAGGCCTTTGTTTTGGTCAAGCTGAGTGGGCGCGCGCGTAGCCATGCCTCACTCAACTGCAGACCTGGAACATCGAAATGGTCTGCTCTGCGCCGCGTGGTCCGCAAGAGCAAACAGTGGACAGCCTTTTCGCCGGCCACCACCGCCCCGTTGCCTTGCCACTGGCTGCGCACCACTGAGCAGTGACCCGCAGCGATTTGCGGCGCGCGCACGACACTCGTCGATCGGCCAGGCCAGCTCCGGCGTTTCAGCGGCGGCGAGCCCTATTTCGACGATCTGGACTCTGTCCTGCCTGGAGTAGGTGTGACATCGCCGCTTGCGCTGCCGTCTGCCGTTATTATGCTTATAGCCGCCTACAAGCAGGTGGCAACAACGTGGCACATGCTGCCTTTTGGTTCTGACCTCGCCTGGCTGGCTGGCGCGTCGCAGAGACTCGCCAAGGTAGGTGGTTGGCCGATTTGAGTCTTTCTGACTGAGTAGGCAAAATCTTGTCTGCATCGACTTCAAAACGTTCTGTCGCTCAGAAGAAAAAAGACAGTGGCGGCTTGCGCGTCTGCAAAGGCCTATTAATATTTCCATGGATTATGATCGCTTCTTGAATATAGAGCCAATAATTCCTTATTTGAACTAAAGTCAACTGTCGATATAACTATTCTACCTCTTAAATGTATGACCGTTAGGTTCATATATAGAGATACCCATGATTGAAAACTATGTCCGGGGATTAGTCAACATCGACACCTAACAACGCATAGTATGGTGTAGATTTAAACATATCAGTGAACCTAGAATTCTATGTCGTCATCGTGTCACTCCTTTATGCCGCAGTTCTATTTCGTTTTCATTAGAATGGGTCTTTTTTTTTCAATTTCTAATCGAGGAAATTGTAGTGGAAATGACGGTCATTGCGTCAGGTGACCTCAATGGAACACTGCAACTCCACATTTGTTTATAGTATCGTAGTATGAGGCTATGTTTGTATCCCTGGACTAGATTTTAGTCACCTAAAGTTTAGTCCCAAAACAATAGGGTAAACTTGACTCTAGTTCCACTAGCAAACTGCACCCATGACTAAACTTTAGCAACTTTGTTGACGTTGATCTGAGCGCCAATTATTGATGGTGTATCGTCCGATGGTGTCCTCTGTGACGGCGTGGATGGTTCGCGACTCTAGGCTAGACGATCAGCGACCTAGCTGTAGGGGCGGCTCCTTCCCTGCATCACTTCGGACGGTCCGTGTCCTAGGCTAAACTGTTCGCGATGGCGTAGGATCCTCTTTCTTCTCATGGGGCTCTGGATCAGTAGGTCACCCGGGGCGTCTCCAGACGATGTAGAGTCGCCTAAAGACAATTGACAAAGATAATGTAAGAGATGAGTGGATGTTGCCCCTTGGGGAGGCCAGATCCTTGCGTCGTCTTGGAGTCGGTAGGTCATCTAAGACAGATCTAGACGACGTAGAGTCGAATAGGGGTAAAGGTGGATATGGGGAAGCTACAATTAAGATTACACTACATCTACGCCCAGGACAAGAATAGTAAAGAAAGTAAATTGATTTGATTGGAATGTGTTCGGTGGTTCTCAATGGGCCGTATCTCTTCATACATATAGGAGGAGGTCTGAACCCGTTCCTAGGTGATAGCCAACCGATCCCACGTGATTAGGTAGATAACCACACACGAGATAAGGATAATCGCTCGAATCAATCTGATCGCTGGAGCGGGCCAGACCGTCGCCACTTTTGGTGTTCAACATACTTCCTACAAACAAAATCCTTATTTTAAATATCATTCAAAAGAGGACTTCTAATAACATGCTACAACAAACACAGCAGTTTTAATCTACCATAAAAATTAAAAAAAAATTTTGTAGAAATGAATTGTTTTATAAAAAATAGTTAAAAATCTAAATTGATAACACATTGGCTGCAATGCAACCAAATCCATCATAACTCTAGCCAACAAGTCCACCGGATGCATATTGAGATACAGGAGGAAAGTCTTCCAATGCTTACGACTTGGGAGAATCTAGCCAATTGATATACTGATATCGGTGCACCCATTGCTATGTCTCTGCGTCATGCACAGGCTAGCACCATCTTCTATTTTCTGTTAGCATTTACCATGCGTAGCATTAATTTGTTTTTTTTGGAATTTTGTGGAAACAAACGTCTGGTTGGCAATTTGGGCATTAAATAATTTATTCAGGAAATCTCTTGTGTGCAATCGAAATCTGTTGCGTCGAAGGCTCGGGCTGTTCTTGGCCGTCGGATCAACGGCCACCACCAAATCAGGAGCCTTCACACGTTAATTCCCCTGGTGGCCCTAGCCGCTCGCTCGCTCTTTTTTCTTTTCCAGTTTCCCTGTCCCCGACCCGCCAATGCTGACCTCCCTCCCTCCCTCCCCCGGCCAAGCTCCCCTCTCGACAGGAAGAAAGACTGACCTCCCATGCGACCAAGAACCGAGACTCGCCCCGAGAGCATAGCATAGCTGCGCGGCGCCGCCGACCTCACCTCCGGCATCCGAAGCCACCCGGCGCGAGCAGATGCCACGTCTAGTCTAAGCCGAGAGCCAAGGCGGCTTTGCTCCTATTAAAAGCTGGCAAGAACTGCGGCGTGTACCAGGAAAGATCTTCGAGCGCGTCTTCGGGGCATGCATGGCGACGAGGACTCGGCGATGAGGTGCTGAGCTCTGCAGGGTGCGGGTGCGTGATCCTTCTCTTCCTGCTTCGTTTTTGATCCAGCTCCAGCTCTGAATTTCTGCTGCGCGCGCTGGTAGAGACTAGAGAGATGGTTGGGTTTTTTTTTTGTCAACGTTCGATGTTCTTGTGTTGACTTCTCATCTCGCCACGGATGATGAGTATCGGGAAGTTCCATCATCCCCTTGACACCAGTTATTATTATTTTTTTCGGCAACGTCCGTGCAGTAGCGTGAGATTCTGGGCGATCGGCAGAGCGACGTGCCTTGGCTGTTGATTCGGCTTTCTCTTCTTCCTCCAAGCTAGGTTCTTTCCCGCATGCGTTTTTTTAAAAGCAATTCCACCACTGTGCCCCTCTAGCGATAGTGATGCCCCCATTGCTTGCCAAACAAAAGCGCCAGGCCGCCCAAAGCAGCTGAGATCCGTGCGCGTGGTGACATTAGCTACGTAACATGGATGGCAGCAACCAAATGGTTGAGCTTTTGGCCACTCGTTCACTCGACACCTATTCTACGCGTTCTTTTGTGGCAGGCAGACCAAAGCTGCTTTCGCGCCATGATATGTTTATAACTGAAGAAGAGAGTGAGAAATAAAATTGACATAAAGGTAGCTTTTGCTGCAAGGCTTGACCATTGCACCCGGGGAAGGGCCAGGGTCCAGGCCTCCAGGGGTAGAAGAGATGCGTGGATGCTCCTTGAACCTTCAGACAGAGCTCAGAGCTTCAGACCACTGCACGGCTGTTGCATTGCACCCTGTGCTCTGTGTGGCACGATGTCGCCGTGGTCCTCCAAGCCGGCTTTGAAAAAAACTGCAATTCGGTTTGGTTTACCGAACTGCATCCTACTCTGTACCGTCTCAGTAAATGAGTTTGCAGTACATTCCTTCCAGGGGGGCCATGCCACGGTGATGCATGTGTGATGCAGAACTGTACACGAGCCTGACCATAGATAGATACTGTGTCTGTGTGTAGCTATGAGGCGGGCATAGATACTGTATCTACAAGGTAGTGCACAACCCCCCACCAAAAAAATGGCGAATTAGTAGGCCAACCATGTTTGACCCTGTGGTTTAGCTACAGAAACCTTGTTACAGCAGTAAGAGAAATGGACGAAACGGTCAGTCAAAAGGTCCAAGTCAGTGACCTGGTCATTTTGGTTGTGCTGCTGTCTCTGTGTGACTGTTGACAAATACCTCTACTTATTTATTATTGCTCAGATCTAACATCTTTACTTGTATGATGCTATCTGAATGTCTCTTTGCAGTTGAATTTGAAGTTGCACATAGCCGCATACGACATCATGTTCTGAAATCTCGAAGCACGTACTACTGCAGTACTGTCTGGCAGAGGAGTTCGACACAGAGATGCCTCCGGACTCGAATGGCAGCTTCGACGGGCACGAGATCGTCGAGGTTGTCGGCGAGCCTGGCACGCCGTCGGGGACGACAGCCAGGCTGATGGACTTCATCCCCATCGATATCTACATCCCGTCCGTGGAGCGGGGCGCGCTCAGCGAGAGCCGGCGCAAGCGGCGGTTCCTCGACTTCCTCCGCGCCCACCCGTCCAAGGACTGGTTTTTACGCTCCACCTTCGTCGGCCGCCTCCGCCGGAGGAGCCACGGCCACCAGGAGTCGGCAGACGACGGCTCGGACGACGGCGGGCGCCGCGGCCCGCGGAGGCGGTTCCGCGTGCCGTTCGTGCGCAAGATCAAGTGGCGCAAGCTGTGGACCTACGCGGTGAGCTGGTGCAGGAAGCCCGAGAACTTCGCGATGATCATCTGGCTGGCGTTCGTGGGGGCCGGGCTGCTGCTGCTCCTCATGCTCATGACCGGCATGCTCGACGCCGCCATCCCCGACGACGAGCGGCGCAAGAAGTGGACGGAGGTGATCAACCAGATCCTCAACGCGCTCTTCACCATCATGTGCCTGTACCAGCACCCCAAGATCTTCCACCACCTGGTGCTGCTCCTCCGGTGGCGCCCCGACGGCGACCGCGAGGAGATCAGGAAGGTGTACTGCAAGGACGGCGCCGCGCGCCCGCACGACCGGGCGCACATGCTCCTCGTCGTGGCCTTGCTGCACGTCACCTGCTTCGCCCAGTACTACTGCTGCGCTCTGTTCTGGAGCTACACGCGCAAGGACCGCCCGGACTGGGCGCTCAACATCGGCTACGGCCTCGGCACGGGCTGCCCCGTCGTCGCTGGCCTCTACACCGCGTACAGCCCGCTTGGACGGAAGGAGCCCGACACCGAGTCGTCGTCGGCGCCGGCCGATGCGGCGCAGCAGGACCACCACACCAGCCGTACCGAGAACGACGGCGTAGAGATCACGATATACAACCGCCGCGTGGTGGTGAGCAGCCCGGAGTGGAGCGGCGGGCTGTTCGACTGCTGCGACGACGGGACGGTGTGCGCGCTGTCGGCGACGTGCACCTTCTGTGTCTTCGGCTGGAACATGGAGCGCCTCGGGTTCGGCAACATGTACGTGCACGCCTTCACCTTCATCCTGCTATTCGTGGCGCCGTTCCTCATCTTCAGCGTGACGGCGCTCAACATCCACGACGACGACATCCGCGACACGGTGGTGGCCGTGGGCGTGCTCCTGGGCTTCTGCGGCTTCCTGTACGGCGGGTTCTGGCGGTCCCAGATGCGGAAGCGCTACAAGCTCCCGGGCGGCCGCTCCTGGTGGTGGTGCGGCAGCGCGGCCGTGGGCGACTGCGCCAAGTGGCTGTTCTGCTGGACCTGCGCGCTGGCGCAGGAGGTGCGGACCGCCAACTTCTACGACGTGGAGGACGACCGATTCGTGGCCTTCCTGGGCGCGCGCAACGGGGAGGGCCGCCCCGTGCTTTTGCCGCTCCCGCGCGAGGCGTCAACCACGACGTACACACGGAGCATGTCGTGCCCGCCTAAGCTCGACGACGCGGAGGACGCCGGCGGGGTGACGAGCTCGCTGGGACTGGAGATGGTCGAAGCCGCTGCCATGGAGAGGTCGGCCACGTACCACCCCATGACGCCACCGCTGCCTCCACTGATGAATGAGCGACAAGAGTAGGACTATAAGGCATACACTCCGCCTTGGTAATCGAACTGCATAGTACCTGTGTTGCAGCTGTGTACTGTACCATATATAGTGTAGAGTCATTCTGGGAGTCACTTCTGAAGCCCCGTTCGTATACATATAAGTTTTTTTTTCAATTCGTAAAGAAAACATAAGATTTTTTTTCTCCAGTAATGTCATCACCATTTTTTTAAACTTTCTATCTATCGCCATTTCAAATCCACAACTTCTATGCATCAGTTGCCAAGATTAGGGCTAGGGGGTAAATGAAGAACCTGTTGGACACCAAAAGTGTCGTGAGGACGGTCCGGTCCTGAGGCTGGACGGTCCGTGGTGGTGGCGCGGACGGTCCGCGTGTACGCAGAGTCAGTTAAGGTTCCTAGTTTCTTGCGGGATTTGTTACCTAAAACCACATGATTAACTCGGAAATCAGTTTGAAACGGATCCAGACCTCCCCTTTATATAAATGAAGGGCTACGGCCGATTGAACCTCCTAACAATCGATCAAATCAAGTCTATTTCTCGTTTTTACTTTATGCATTAGGAGTAGTTCTAGTCTAGTTCTAGGTTAGCCTCTCAATCCCCAAATTCTCCGCTTCTCTTGGACTCTACGTCGATTAGAGGAGTCTAGGTCGGCCTATCGAGCCTAGACAACTCCTAGGATCTCTCCTCCCCGACAGGGTCCCTCCTGGGAGCGAGATCCAGGCGGCGCTGACGACCTTTCGCCGCCCCTGCGCACGCGCGGACCGTCTGGCCCCAAGGCGCGGACCGTCTGGCCGTCAGGCAGGGAACCCTAGCCCTAGCCCTGCGCCAGGTCGCGGACCGTCCAGCCCCTGGCCGTGGACCGTCCGCGCCTGTGCAGAGAGCACCGCCGTCGGTTCTTGTTGAGTGTTTGGCACCCGAAAAAGGTATCAACATACTTTTGGTGACTCCGCTGGGGAATCTGGTGTCTAGATCTACTAAAAATCAGGCCCTCAAATGGCCGGTTCTAAAGATCACACCGATATCTCCCCAGATAATATCCTGAAGACGACTGTCGAAAATCTAACAGCCGATGAGCAACAACAATACGAGGACTACATGCGCCAAGCGAAGGAGAAATTCTTGTCGCAATACACGGTGGATCGCCACCAGAAGGTTATCAAACATGGAGAGACCGACGTTGCATCTCTTCTATCTTCGCTTCAAGTCCCCAACGTAAGTAAACCCAACGATATCCAATCTATTAAATATTATGTAGATCAGCAGCAGGATCAAATGAAACAACAGATTGTAGGGTTACAAGAATCAATTAGAAAATTAACGCGTACGTTGGAGAAGTCTGTTGCTCCTAGTTTTCCATCATATGAGACTAGTAACAGGATATCTATGTCTAATACATCGGCAACAAATGGGGATTTGCAGCCCCAACCATTAAATGGTATATGCCGATGAACTCATATCCAGGGCAAGTACCACCACCGCCATCCCTGCTTGGCAGATCGGTGCCCCTGAACACGGTCGGACCGTCCGGCCCATACGCGGACCGTCCGGCTTGCTCTGCCGGACAGTCTGGGGCCGCCCTAGGACCACCGTCGTCTCTGCTTGGCAGATCAGCGACCCTGGACGCGGTCGGACCGTCCGAGCTTCTACCCGGACCGTCCGACCCTTACGCGGACCGTCTGGCTTTCTATGCCGGACAGTCTGGGGCCGTACCAGGACTGCCGCATGGCGTCCCAATAATGGCGAACACGACCGGCCAGTTCGGATGTACCGTTGTACAAACCGGATACACATATGCAGAACCTGCTGTTGCACACCGTGCGCCAAATTATTACACACCACAGCAGCAGTATGTTTCGCCCTCTATATATTTAAACCATAACGCACCATACAATCATAGACCGATCAACAATATCGATCGGTCACGGCAAGAAGGTCGGTGTACTAATGCCCGACCAAATGAGCCCCACAGCCCAGGATCCGGTGGTCTGCCACTGGGTGCAATGAAAAAAATTAGGGAAGAGATGACTGAACTATTTCGAGATAAGTTCGGAGTTAGTGTAGCCAAAGTAGGGCAATCATACCAAAAGTCATATAATCATCGGTTTGACACTGTCCCATATCCATAAGGGGCAAGGATACCAGAATTTTCTAAGTTTTCTGGTGAGAATGGGAGAAGCACACACGAACACATAGGCCAGTTCCTAGCACACCTAGGTGAATTGGCCGATGGAGAAGCATTTCATGTTCAGTTATTTTCTTTATCCCTTACTGGTACCGCTTTTGCATGGTACGCCGCCCTGCCTCCTAATTCCATTAATTCCTGGAATGAGTTAGAAAGTAAATTTCATGAACATTTCTTTGCCGGGGAATATGAATTAGGGCTAGCTTACTTAGCTTCAGTCCGCCAAGGACGTGAAGAATCGGTTAATGACTATATCTAGAGGTTCTGGGACACTAGAAACCGATGCTTTCGGATCCATGTCGCAGACAAAGAGCTAGCAGGGTTAGCTTTTAATGGGTTGCTATCCTACTTAAGAGACAAATTAGATGGGACCCAGTTCTTTTCGATAGCCCAGCTACATCAGCGGGCTTTAGCCTATAAAAGCTGATTTAAAGAGACATCAAAATCGGCCGCCCGTACTATACATCTGATAGAGCGTGATAGTTCAGATGATGAATCCGCAGATGTATATACCGCTGAGTTTATTTGGCCAACAAAGGCCAAATCTTTAGCATGTTCTTCCTTACAGCCAGTTCAAAAGAATCGGCAAGAAGAGATTAAATTTACCTTTAATGTTGCCAAATGCGATAAGATATTTGATGAGCTACTTAAAAATGACAACATTAAATTAACTCATACTATCCCTCCTATAGATCAATTAAAGAGACATGCTTATTGTAAGTGGCATAATTCTTTTTCTCATGCCACCAATGATTGTAATGTTTTTCGTCGATAGGTACAATCGGCCATAAATGAGGGCCGGTTGGCTTTTTAGGAAATGCAAGTGGACACACAGCCATTTCCTATTAATACAAATAGATGTCGCATGCGAAAAGGTCTTAGTTCGGCCCGAAATGGCCGATAAAAGCAAAAACAAAGACATCATCATTGACGATCCTCGCACGTCAAATATATCGCAGAAGGAGGATGCCCGAAAAGCTCTGGACAATAAGACTAATAAATCTGGAAGCGTCGGGGGGCAGACACAATTAAGGAGCCAAGCACGACAACCTGACCTGAGCATCGCGTAAGATCTGGTACCTATGTGCGGGCAGTCCGGCGCTCATAAAGACGGTCCGGCTGGCTCAGCCAGACAGTCCGCCCATGGCGAGAGGCGTCAACATCCACACAAAGCAAGGAAATAGACGCGAGGGCAAAACCAACGTGACGCACATGGTCGGCCAGTAAAAGTCGGCCCTACTTTCGATTAATTGCTAGCCAAAGATGCTAGTAAGAAGACTGTTCCATGTGATCGGTCAACGAAAAACCCTCGGTCACCTGCTAAGACGAAACGACCGAACAAAACGGCCCAAAAGGCGATACAACAAGCACCGCCTGTTCATCCTATGAGACTAGGGTACTTTCCACCCGTTTATTTATCGTTGGTATATTATCCTGTTGAAATATGGAATGGTACGCCGATGAATCCATGTTACATGTATAGTCCCTTTGTCTATCCCGACTGGGGGGCACCTCCATTATATTCCTTTTGATCCATTGATAAAATGGTCATGGCCAAGCAAGATACAATCTGAAACGGCCTTTATACATTGGTGCTTTATTGAATGACCTCCATTTTGAAAAGCCGATGACTTACATCAGGTTTAGTTCATATGCTTTTGGTTCGTCAACCTTCACCAAAAGGCATGGGGGCATATGTTGGACACCAAAAGTGTCGTGCGGACGGTCCGGTCCTGAGACCGGATGGTCCATGGCCCGGACGGTCCGCGGTGGTGGCGCGGGCGGTCCGCGCATGCGCAGAGTCAGTTAGGGTTCCTAGTTTCTCGCGGGATTTGTTACCTAAAACCACGGGGTTAACTCGGAAATCAGTTTGAAGCGGATCCAAACCTCCCCTTTATATAGATGAAGGGCTACGGCCGATTGAACCCCACAACAATCGATCAAATCAAGTCTATTTCTCGTTTTTACCTTATGCATTATGAGTAGTTCTAGTCTAGTTCTAGGTTAGCCTCTCAATCCCCAAATTCTCCGCTTCTCTTCGACTCTACGTCGATTAAAGGAGTCTAGGTCGGCCTACCGAGCCTAGACAACTCCTAGGATCTCTCCTCCCCGACGGGGTCCCTCCCGGGAGCGAATCTAGGCGCCGCCGGCGACCTTTCACCGCCCCTGCGCACGCACGGACCGTCCGGCCCCAGGGCGTTGACACTAGCCCTGCGCCAGGTCACGGACCATCCAGCCTCTGGCCGCGAACCGTCCGCGCCTGTGCAGTGAGCACCGCCGCCAGTTCTTGTTGAGTGTTTGACATCCAAAAAAGGTGTCAACACAACCAATGAACCAAACATGATGAATCTGGGAATAAATCGTGGAATTAATCCGAGAACCTCTTCTATGCTGGTTGGATTGAGCTCATTCGACTTGATCGGTGGATCAAGCTAGACATCTCTCTTGCTCTGATCGTAGGCGTAACAATATCTTGATTACGATCCTCTTTATACCGCAAATAAATAGGAATGAGACTGGCACACGAATCAATATTTGTTGTTTCCCCTAGCCTCCACACACAGACTCAGGGCTAGTTTGGGAGCATCAAAACTGGAGGGGATAAAATCCCCTTCTTATTCAAAATTGAATAAGGAGGAGATTTTAGCCCCTCTAATCCCCTCCGGGTTTTGGACTTCCAAACTAGCCCTCAAGATTCGATCTAATCTCTACACGGCTAGTAAGAGGAAGGTCGTTGTCGACATAGACCCTGTACACCATTCTTTATTTCACCTCCCATGATGACTTCTTTCAATCCTAAAGCATACTGATATGTTCCATTGTTTTCTAGTGGCCACGGTTACGAGCTGTTCTACACCCCTTACATTGATATCGGAGTGTCATGTTTTGGGCTTAGATTCTAAACCTAGATGCTAGTACCCATTTGTTTTGGACCGAATCCGATCAAATGGCCTTAAAAATGTCAGATTCATGCCAAGACCACGTTACAACAGGTAGAAGAGAAAAATAAAATTGGAACCCAATTTCTAACCCTAACTCGATATCCTCAAAACCTTAAACCCTAACCCTAAGACCCCACAAATCCTAATCACCCAAGTAGACAAAGGAGAATGGCACATAGTGCTTACCTTGGTTGTTGGTGGCGCCGGCCGGCCAAGGGGAAATACGATGCAATCACATCTACAGTGCAAAACCTCTATTTTACACGATCTGCTGCGGATAACTTCTGGTGGTTGCATCTCGCTTCAGTTGCAGTGATAGTTTTCATTCTTAGGACTAATCTCTCAGTGATTTGTGGTCTCATGGGCGTGTTGGATTTCAGTTCTCACTTTAGTACTCGTCTTTGTTGCTTACTAAAACTCTATAATTTTGTTGGTTTCGTTATAAAATTCAGGTTTTATTAGAGGTGACAATGAACTCTAAATTTTACACTATAAAACTAAAGGATCGGTTCGGATTAGAATCATGCTCTATTTTTATTTATTTTTAAACTAAAATATTTTTAGAATCCTATAGAATTGTAATGAAATATTTGCACCATGATCCATTACCACTCTTAGTGTTTACCGGTGTGTGGGAAAAGAGAGTAAGGAATCCATAACATATTCAAATCTGATATGGGATGGATTTAAACGGGACCGCTAGCATCTCGATCCACTATAAAATCGCATCCAAGTGAAAATAAAAAAAAACACAAAAATGCTAGAAAAATAAAGAAATACTAAGAGCACCAAAATATAACATGGAAACCTGGAGCTTGAATTCACGCATCAACGAAAGATTAGTTCAGAGCAGAAATCCATTACAAAGGTCTGAGGCTGGCAGGGACGAAGCCAGGTTATGACTTAGAAGGGTCATTTTGGTTAGGGATGTTTAAATGTACTAGAGCTAATAATTAGGTGTTAAAATTAGTTGAAAACATTCAAACAGTATAGCTAATAGTTTAGTTATTAACTACTTTTAGTAAATTAGCTAATAGTTAGCTAGCTAATTTCAGTAACAATCTTTTAGCCAACTAACTATTAGTTATAGTGTATTCAAACATCCCCTTAGTGTCGATACAGACTAATATATGTCAGCACCGCTAGATCTTGAGGTTGACTTTGTTAAATTACCGCTGTTTGATGTTAGCTTAAAAAAAACTATAACAAATCATCTTTAATCTCTCTTCTTAGGGAAATTTTATATGTCTAAATTGAAGATAAAACTATACGTTTGTTCATAGATCCATGGTTCATATATCAATCGGATACAGGAAGCATCAGGTTGGCAAAACGCACCAGTTGAGGAACCTCTTCTGCGACAGCTAGCTGAGTTGAGTTGTGCTGGCGGCTGAGTTGTGTTGTAACTTTTTGTTTGGCCGGGTGGTTATAGTGTGTTCTTTTCAGATTTCCTTCCTTTTTCTGCCTTAAGTCTAAAACAAAGCATGTATTTTCCCCCCTCTGCTAATATATTTGAGTTTGGACACAATATTATACAATAAAAGAGATGTATTTGTGAAGAAAAAAAACAATCTCAAAATTAGTTGAGAAGACCTATTTACTTATAATATCTAGTGATTAGTGATACAAAATAAAAAGTACTTAAACCAACTCAACCAAAGTTTACCATGAGAATCACTCATCATCTCTATAGACAAAAAGGTTCATCTCAACCATACCTTTGTGTCGTCGCAGGTGGATGTAGTGGATTGGCGGAGAGCGTTGCACGTTTTGAGGCTTGCAGCAGAGGCGGATCTACAATGGGGGCAACGTGGGCCATGGCCCCACCTCAAATTTTAAAATATTCATAATACCATATAGGATTAGAGGGAGCAGGAGTCTTAGGAGGCAGCTCACGGGAGGTCTTCCGTCCAGGCGTCCAGCCATTGAGCCACCCGTCTGGCCGCCACGGCCCATTTACTGTTCACCTAGGAGGCAGCTCTCAGGACTCAGGAGGTCTTCCATGGCTCCGTCGACCGCCGCCCGAGTCCCCACATCCCACCGCGCCACCGCCGGACTGCCCCATAGGCCATAGGCCACAGGTAAACCCCCTCTCCTGCCCCTTCTTCTTTCTTTGCATTCGCGCTGCGCTCTATGCCTCGGCGGCTCGGCCCGTCGACGGTCGGCCGCTCTCTCGCCGTCCCGCGTGGCTGCTACTGCTACTCTGCAGTCTCTGCTAGCACCGGCGCGGCGACCTGGCAGCTGACGTCCTGTACTCCTGTAGCACTAAAGGACCAAAGCAGAGTTAACAACTGATTCACGCAAGATGTTCGACGAAATGCACTAGCCCATAGAATTTCAGTTAACAACTGGTCAACTGTTGTATGTTATCAAATAATGTTTCTATAATTTTTCAGAGCAAATGAGAAGTTTTTCCAGCCACTTTCAAGAGGCTCTGACACTGATTTTATCTTGTGAGTCATCATAAAATTGGTGTGTAATCATAAAACTAGTTTTATCTTGTAAGTTATGATCTAGTATAGTGATTAGCTTTTATAATATCGCCCCACCTATAATTTTATCCTGCGTCCGCCACTGGCTTGCAGAGCATTGCTGTGCTGCGGGGAAAGAGGTGAGACGCATAAAAAGCTTTGCCACCGTTTTTACAAGACGATAGAAAGCCGTCAGCTGACAGCAATAACGTGTGCAAATTTAAAAGGACATTACTATGCACATAAAAACTTTTTGTTTTTGAAAGGCTACACATAAGAAACTATATTAGTGACACTAATTAATGGTTCCTAATTCTGGATCCGCGGCCGCCTCTGAGTGAGAGCGTGCGAACGAAGAAAGTCGAAGGTGCCACGAGGGGGGCGCTGCACCGCATACGGCATACATTGAGCGCGGAGAGAGAGAGAGATGTCTGGATGACTATAAGGAGAAAAATAAAGAAACAACTTGTTAGCAATTCTTTTTTCTTTGGCACAGTAAATGCTGCTACCACTAAACAAGTCTACGCTGACCGCTAGAAAAGAGAGAGAGAGAAGATCGTGTTCTATGCTGGTGGACTCCGAAGCGAGACGGAGAAATGCAGCCCAAAGGCGCAAATTAAATGGCTGGACAGGACAGCACAGGACAGACACAAGTCAGATGGACGGTGTCTTGATCCCGATGTCTTGCACACCGATCCGACGTCACCGACCATCCGAGTTGAATATTGGGCACAGGGCACCGGCACGATGCAGTTGCCGGCAACCCGACCGATCTGGCAGAGGTTATTGTCCCACGGCGAAGAAGTCCTCTTGCCGTCACGGGCAGCACACCACAGCCATGGATCGGCATTTTTTAACTGTATAATCGGAACACAGCCATCTTTGTTGGCACTTGGCAGGCGGAGCAAGTAGCAGTGGAGTGGATATGTGAGCTGAGCAGCTTTTATTTGGCCTCCTTTTCCCCCGCCGATGCCACGAACATGGAGTCGCATTTAGCAACGGCCAACGGGCAGGAAGGTGGTTACGACGCTGTGGCCTGTGCGTGGTGGTGACCCTGGCTAATGGAGGCCGTCGCGGGCCATTTTGGCGCTGCAGACACGGCGCGCCATTGCTTATTTGCTTCATCTCAAACCAAACAAGAGCTAAAGAGAGCTTGGCATAAGCTCTGAGAGCGACGGGTGCGTGACGGTGTGGACCTCAGTGGGCTAGCTGACGGCAGCCTCGATCGCCGACCTAATTACTTTCCACGAGCTTCCGCCTTTTGACGAGGGGCGGGGAAGGATGAGCTGATGTTGCACTGAGCTCAGGGGCGCTAATAAGTTTACTTTCTATGCATGCATAATGTAGTCGCCCCCACAGCTTTATTACTTTGGTTTTACAATTTGTATAGCCGACCGGTGTCTGCCAGCCATCTCACGAGCAACAAGCAAGCGCTTTGCTTTTCTGAAAGATCCATCTCTTGTCCGCGGGCGCTCGCATCCGTCGCAGCATGGACGAGGAAAACAGGATTCCTTTGTTGTTGCATGCTGTTGTGAGTTCGCTCGTGGCCGGTACTGCAACACAGATGCAGTCATGTGTCGCTAATAATGGATTCTAGGTCGGACGGCGGCCGATTCCGATATCGACTGCGGAGTCTGCTAGAGATAGATCTGAACGTGGACTGTCCGATTCCACCAATCTGATTTGATTGGTTCGAGAGAGAAAAGCCCGACTCGATCCGACCAATATAATGGGCGGCTACATACCATAGTTAGTATGAGTCAAAATCTCTACTACTATATAAGAATCTAATGTGTCAGTGTCTCCCTTCTTCCCCGTGCGCGTCCTCTCCCCTCCCTCTACCTCTGCATCTGCATGGTCCTCACCGCAATCCCCTCACCGATTAACGCCTCAGCCATGGAAGGAAAAATCCCATTACTGCCACAGAAGGAAACACATCCCCTCGCCACCATCCACGCCTCGTATCAATCCAGCACGCAGGAATCCCATTGTCGACGACGCGCAGGACCACCCCATCGCCCAATCGTTCTTCCCATGCACCGCCCATATCCTCCGCGCCCCAAACACAATCCACGCCTCGCTGCCATAGAAGGAATCGCAACCCAATCCCCTCGTCGCCAACCAGCGCATAGGACCACCATCGACCCGCATCCCATCGCAAGTGCATGACCGTCCCACCATCTCATTCTTCCCATTCTACACGCCAGCCCCGCCCAGATCTTGCGATGCTCGAGTATGAGATGGAAGACACCTCTCTGAGCGCTCAAATCTGAACACCACACCTCTCTGAAACACAAACAGACTTGATTTACAAAATAGAGAACTACTCGTGTGGCTGTTCATCTGACAATTTTAGGTTTGTGTTTCTAAGTTTTATACATGTTTCCTTTTCTCGAATTGACTGTAGCTTTATCATCCGTACACCCTTTCCGTAAAATAAATAGAGTTTAAGTTGTAGTTGAATCAATATTTATGGGCAATGTGTCCTATGCGACATTTTGTATATTGAGTGTACTACATGAGCTATTTTAGCACTTGTCAGATTTTTTTTATTTTTTAAGACATCAGTCACTCAAATCTGAACACCACACCTCTCTTCACAAAACATTAATATGATATGCAGTATGCTATCCAGAGTTTTGTTTAAAAAATATCTACCTGACCTCAAAATTCATGGTTTCCCTATATGAAACTGTAGTTCCAGTCAGATCACAACATTTATATGAAACTGTAGACTTATCCAAATTTTTTGATGGTTCAAACTATGTCCTATATACCAGTTTAATATGTTCAACGTATTGTAGTTCTTGTCAGATCACGAAGATTAACCTGTTCAAGTGATCCAAACCCCGTAGCCCTACCATTTGTCTTATTAGTCCATACTTCTATACACTGTGTTGTTTCAGTTCGGTGTTTCTATCCTGAACTTCTGTGTCTGTGGTAAAGTACCCCCATCTAATGACATTTTTAGTCGCGGTAAATTGTTGAATTAGGAAGAAAATATGTTGCGACACAATTGTCTATCTTCACACTTTTATGAATTGATTTAAGGGTGTCACTGCTTTTCCCCAATTCATCTATCAGTCTGCTACACAAATTCGTTATCTCCCTTTATTTTAATTGTGAGTCAACTATGCCTATCTTCACACTTTTGTGAATTGATTTAAGGGTATCACTATTTTTCCCAAATCATCTATCAGGCTGCTACATAAATTCCTGACCTCTCTTTATTTTAATTGTGAATTGATTTAAGGGTAAGTTGTAGTCCTCGTCCTTTTTAACATAATTCTCTCATTCACCTTGTTGATTTTTCCTACTACTGTCCTCACATTTTGCTCGACCTTTCACTTTCCAGTATGAAGCAAAGCTCTTGCCTGGCTTGATCTATCGAATGAAGCGACCAAAAATCGTGTTGTTGATTTTTGTTTTCGGCAAGATTGTTCTGACAAGAGCTAAGGTTAGCAGTCGTTTCTTGAGTCCATTATCATTAGAGTACATCTCAGTTTTTTCTGATCGTGTTAGAGTATATCCAACCTTTTCTCTTTCCAGGCGAGAGATGTGTCGGGGACCATAATTAGGGGTACCCCCAAGATTCCTAAACTCGGCTGGTAACCACCATCAGCACAAAGCTGCAAAGGCCTGATGGGCGCAATTCAGGTCAAGGCTCCGTCCACTCAAGGGACACGATCTCGCCTCGCCCGAGCCCAGCCTCGGGCAGGAACAGTAGACCAAGGCAGATTCACGCCTCGCCCGAGGGCATCCTCAAGTAACGGGCGCACCTTCGACTCGCCCGAGGCCTAGCTCGGACAGGCTTCGCAGTGAAGCAACCTTGGCCAGATCGCCGCGCCAACCGACCGCATCGTAGGAGCATTCAATGCAAGGATCGCCTGACACCTTATCCTGACGCGCGCTCCTCAGTCGACAAGGCCGAAGTGACCGCAGTCACTTCGCCCCTCCACTAACTGACCTGACAGGAAAACAGCGCCGCCTGCACTGCTCCGACTGCTGTGCCACCCGCCAGGGTGAGGCTGATAGCAGCCAAGTCCAGTCTCGGGCGCCATAGGAAGCTCCGCCTTGCCCGACCCCAGGGCTCGGACTCAACCTAGACCCCGAAAGACGGTCTCCGCCTCGCCCGGCCCCAGGGCTCGGACTCAACCTCGACCTCGAACGACGATCTCCGCCTCGCCCGACCCTAGGGCTCGGACTCAACCTCGACCTCAGACGACGATCTCCGCCTCGCTCGACCCTAAGGCTCGGACTCAACCTCGACCTCGGACGACGATCTCCGCCTCGCCCGACCCCAGGGCTCGGACTCAACCTCGACCTCGGACGACGGTCTCCGCCTCGCCCGACCCCAGGGCTCGAACTCAGCCTCGACCTCGGAGGAGCCTCCGCCTCGCCCGACCTTGGGCTCGGGCCGACCACGTCGCAGGGGGGTACATCATTACCCTACCCCTAGCTAGCTCAGGCTACGGGGAACAAGACCGGCGTCCCATCTGGCTCGCCCCGGTAAAACAAGTAATGATGACACTCCGCGTGCTCCATGACGACGGCGGTTCTCAGCCCCCTACGGAAGCAAGGAGACGTCAGCAAGGTCCCAACAGCCCCGACAGCTGTGCTTCTACAGGGTTTAAGCGCTCCTCCGACGGCCACAACATCACATGAACAGGGCACCAACACCTCTCCGACAGCCACGTCGGCATGTACATAGGACTCTGGCTCCTCTCTGCCGGACACGTTAGCACACTGCTACACCCCCCATTGTACACCTGGGCCCTCTCCTTACGTCTATAAAAGGAAGGTCCAGGGCCCTCATATGAGAAGGTGGCCGCGCGGGAGGACGGGCTGATGAGCAGGCTCTCTCTCTCCCTCGCGAATGCTTGTAACCCCCTACTGCAAGCGCATCCGCCCTGGGCGCAGGACAACACGAGCCGCGGTTCCCCTTACTGTTTTCCCCCTTGTGTTCCGTCTCGCGCCGACCCATCTGGGCTGGGACACGCAGCGACAATTTACTCATCGGTCCAGGGACCCCCCGGGGTCGAAACGCCGACAGTTGGCACGCCAGGTAGGGGCCTGCTGTGTGTTGACGAACAGCTTCCCGTCAAGCTCTAGATGGGTAGTCTCCAGCAACCTCTCCAGCCCGGGACGCTGCTCCATTTCGGGAGTCTCGTCATGTCCCTCGACGGCAGCTATGACATGGTACTCCTTCCTCTGCCGCGCGACAACGACAATGGTGGCCGTCAGCCCGCCCGCCGGCGGTGAAATCGACGACGTCTTCCCTGTGTGGCGGAAGAGCGGCATCCGGGTCTGTCCCATCACCTTCCCCGCCGATGGAGGAGGAGGCGGGGCAACCATGGCCAAGCAGGAGGTGGCGCCTCGTCGGCTGTCGGGCGAGTCGACGATGCCGGCGCCCCAGTGGGGGACACGTCGGGCATCGACCTCGCTTCTGAGACGAAGACGGGCGTCGTTTCTCTGCAACAAACCAACCCCAAGCGGACGGATGACGCCAGCACGCTCGCGAAGGACCTGCTGGGCGTTAGCCTCATACCTGAGATAACGGTGCAGTCCGTCCCTGACGCGACTCCGTCACCATCCGTCGATCAAGAGGTACCATCCGTTTTCCACCCTTTGCCTTTTAGATTCAGCTTTGACCCACCAAGCGACCCCGCTTTGGTGGACGCTTTCATAAAGGCATATCCGAACCTTCCAGGGTATTATATGTGGTCAACCTGGGACCGATTGACGACCGTCTCGACCTACGGGCCCTCGGGTTCTGAGGAAGATAACGAGCCCGACTATGGTTGGGATTTCTCCGGGCTCAGGAACCCCAGTGCCATGCGGGACTTCATGACCGCGTGTGACTACTGCCTCTCCGATTGCTCTGATGATAGCCACAGCCTCGACGACGAGGACTGTGGCCCAAGTCGCGAATGTTTCCACGTCGATCTAGGGGGTCTCAACGAAGGCAACCACCTTGGTATGCCGGAGGACGGCGATCCCCCTAGGCCTGCGCCTCGCGTTGACATCCTTCGGGAGCTAGCTGTGGTCCCAGTCCCCGCAGGGGGTCAGGACGCAAAGCTCGAGCAAATCCGTGAGATGCAGGCCAGGCTCGACGAGGAAGCAGGACAACTTGTGCAGCTCCGGCAGAACATCGGGCAGGAGTGGGCAGGCCGAGCACCAGCCAGAGAAGCGCGTCATCTACCCCAGGACGTCCAACACCGCATCGCTGACGATGTCAGGGCAAGGCTGCCCCCGGCTTCCAGTGGGGTCGGCCAGAACCTGGCTGCAGCAGCAATACTACTCTGAGCGATGCCGGAACCATCCACCACCGAGGGGGGGGCGTATCCGGGGAGAACTCAAGAATCTCCTGGAGGATGCCACGGTCCAACGGGCCGAAAGCTCTGCCTCCCAAAGGCAGGGGTACCCCCCGGAGCATCGCGCCGCGACTTCCCGATTCATGCGGGAAGCCTCGGTCCACACCGGGCGCACGTGGGACACAGCGCCTGCGGCCCCGGGTCGCCTCGGCAACGAGCACCATCATCGCGACCGTCGAGCCCACCTCGATGAGAAGGTGCGCCGAGGCTACCACCCCAGACGTGGGGGACGCTACGACAGTGGGGAGGATCGGAGCCCCTCGCCCGAACCACCCGGTCCGCAAGCTTTTAGCCGGGCCATACGACGGGCGCTGTTCCTGACCCGGTTCTGGATCTCGACTACCATCAACAAGTACTTGGGGAAAACAAGGCCAGAACTGTGGCTCGCGGACTATCGGATGGCCTGCTAGCTGGGTGGAACGGACGATGACAACCTCATCATCCGCAACCTCCCCCTGTTCCTCTCTGACGCCGCCCGAGCCTGGCTCGAGCATCTGCCTCCTTCGCAGATCTCCAACTGGGACGACCTGGTCAAAGCCTTCGCCGAAAACTTCCAGGGCACATACGTGCGCCCTGGAATCCCCAAAGCTGCCGCCAGCAGCCGGGAGAATCCCTGCGGGACTACATCCGGTGATTTTTGAAGCAGCGCACCGAGCTGCCCAACATCACCGACTCAGATGTCATCGGGGCGTTCCTCGCCGGCACCACTTGCCGCGACCTGGTGAGCAAGCTGGGTCGCAAGACTCCCACCTGGGCGAGCGAGCTGATGGACATCGCCACCAAGTTCGCCTCTGGCCAGGAGGCGGTCGAGGCCATCTTCCAGAAGGACAAGCAGCCTCAGGGACGCCAGCAGGAAGACATCCCCGAGGCGTCCGCTCAGCGTAGCACGAAGAAGAAGGGCAAGAAGAAGTCACAAACGAAACGCGACGCCGCCGGCGCAGATCTTGTCGCCGCTGCCGAACACAGGAACCCCCGGAAGCCTCCCGAAGGGGCCAACCTGTTTGACAAGATGCTCAAGGAGTCGTGCCCCTATCATCAGGGTCCCGTCAAGCACACCCTTGAGGAGTGCGTCATGCTTCGGCGCTACTTCCACAAGGCCGGGCCACCGGCGGAAGGTGGCAAAGCCCACGACAACATCAAGAAGGAAGGCCACAAGGTAGAGGAGTTGCCTGAGGTCCACAACTGCTTCATGATCTACGGTGGGTAGGTGGCGAACGCCTCGGCTCAGCACCGCAAGCAGGAGCGCCAGGAGGTCTGCTCGGTGAAGGTGGCGGCGCCAGTCTACCTAGACTGGTCCGACAAGCCCATCACCTTCGACCAAGGCGACCACCCCGACCGCGTGCCGAGCCCGGGGAAGTACCCACTCGTTGTCGATCCCGTCATTGGCAACGTCAGGCTTACCAAGGTCCTCATGGACGGAGGCAGCAGCCTCAACATCATCTACGCCGAGACCCTCGGGCTCTTGCAGATCAATTTGTCCATGATCCGGGTCGGTGCGGCGCCCTTTCATGGGATCATCCCCGGGAAGCGCGTCCAACCCCTTGGGCAACTCGATCTGCCCGTCTGCTTCGGGACTCCCTCCAACTTCCGAAAGGAAACCCTCACGTTTGAGGTGGTCAGGTTTCGAGGAACCAACCACGCAGTGCTAGGGAGACCATGCTACGCCAAGTTCATGGTCGTCCCCAACTACACCTACCTCAAGCTCAAGATGTCGGGCCCTAATGGGGTCATCACCGTCGGATCCACATACCGACACGCGTACGAATGCGATGTGGAGTGTGTGGAGTACGCTGAGGCCCTCGCCGAGTCCGAGGCCCTCATCGCTGACCTAGAGAGCCTCTCCAAGGAGGTGCCAGATGCGAAACGCCACACCGGCAACTTTGAGCCAGCAGAGGCGATTAAGTCCGTCCCTCTCGACCCCAGCAACGACGCCTCCAAGCAAGTCCGGATCGGCTCCGAGCTCGACCCCAAATAGGAAGCAGTGCTCGTCGACTTTCTCCACGCAAACGTCGAGGTTTTTGCGTGGAGTCCCTCGGACATGCTTGGCATACCGAGGGATGTCGCCGAGCACTCACTGGATATCCGAGCTGGAGCCCGACCCGTGAAGCAGCCTCTGCGCCGATTCGACGAAGAAAAGCGTAGAGCCGTAGGCGAGGAGATCCACAAGCTGATGGCTGCAGGGTTCATCAAAGAGGTATTCCATCCCGAATGGCTAGCCAACCCTGTGCTTGTGAAAAAGAAAGGTGGGAAATGGCGGATGTGTGTAGACTACACTGGTCTAAACAAAGCATGTCCGAAGGTTCCCTACCCTCTACCTCGCATCGACCAAATCATGGATTCCACTGTTGCGTGTGAAACCCTGTCATTCCTTGATGCCTACTCAGGGTATCACCAAATCAGGATGAAAGAGTCCGACCAGCTCGCGACTTCTTTCATCACACCCTTTGGCATGTACTGCTATATTACTATGCCATTCGGTTTAAGGAATGCAGGCGCGACATACCAAAGGTGCATGAACCACGTGTTCGGATAGCACATTGGCCGAACGATCGAGGCTTACGTCGATGACATTGTAGTCAAGACGAGGAAAGCCTCCGACCTCCTCTCTGACCTTGAAACGACATTCAAGTGTCTCAAAGCGAAAGGCGTAAAACTCAATCCCGAGAAGTGTGTCTTTGGAGTCCCCCGAGGCATGCTCCTGGGGTTCATCGTCTCTGAGCAGGGCATCGAGGCCAACCCGGAGAAAATCGCGGCCATCACCAACATGGGGCCTATCAAGGACTTGAAAGGAGTACAAAGGGTCATGGGATGCCTTGCGGCTCTGAGCTGCTTCATCTCGCGCCTCGGCGAAAGAGGCCTGCCCCTGTACCGCCTCTTAAGGAAGACCGAGCGCTTCACTTGGACCCCCGAGGCCGAGGAAGCCCTCGGGAACTTAAAGGCGCTCCTTACAAGCGCGCCCATCCTGGTGCCCCCCGCTGCCGGAGAAGCTCTCCTGATCTACGTAGTCGCAACCACTCAGGTGGTCAGCGCCGCGATCGTAGTCGAGAGACGAGAAGAAGGGCATGCATTGCTCGTCCAGAGGCTGGTCTACTTCATCAGTGAGGTACTGTCCGAGACCAAAATCCGCTACCCGCAAATTCAGAAGCTACTATACGCGGTAATTTTGACGCGGTGAAAGTTGCGACACTACTTCGAGTCTCATCCGGTGACTGTGGTGTCATCCTTCCCCATGGGGGAGATCATCCAGTGCCGAGAGGCCTCGGGTAGGATTGCAAAGTGGGCGGTGGAGATCATGGGCGAGACAATCTCGTTCGCCCCTCGGAAGGCCATCAAGTCCCAAGTTGTAAGACCCAAAATTTGAAGAAAAAAAAATATATAAATAAAGTATCATAATGCTTTGGAAATAAGGGAATAAGAAAAAGATGGGAAAAGAATTTTTCTTTTAAAGGAAACCATTTATACATCTCATGAAATAAATAACAAGGAGAATAAAACTTAAAGTAGTAATATTAAAATAGTATGGTTTATATTCACCTTTGGGTTTCAATTGATACATTTGAAAATCTGAAAACTAAAATAGAAGAATAAATTCGAATTTGGAATAGAAAATAGAACATAAATAGGAAAGGAAGAAAAGAGAAGTAATATGAAAACATGAGTAATATATTTGAATAAATATTCCCAAACCAAATACTTTTAATTGCACCAAAATGAACTAGTTACAAGTTTGAATTGAATTGGTATTTTAAATTTGAATTTGTGAAAGATTAGAGAAGGGAAGAACTAAGAAACATACTACATAAAATAAAATAAAAATCAGAATAAACATCCTTCACACTTATATTATTAAACTATACCATTCAAACTGAGGACAAGTTATTCACAAAGTTTGAATTTAAACTTGAACTCAAATTGGATTTGAAAATGGAGAAAAGAAAATAGAAAATAAAAAGAAAAAGAATAAAAGCCTTCATGGGCCGGCCAGATCCTATTCGGCCCACTTAAACAAACCTGCACGCGCGGCCCAACTTCACCTCCGCCGCGCCGCACTCACTCGCTGACGTGTGGGGCCCTCTGCCCAGCCTCTCCCTCGCGCCGTTCACTCCGCGCGCGGCCACTTACACGTGGGTCCTACTCGTCGGTCACCCACCGCGCTCGCTCCTCCCTCCCTCTCTCTGGTCCGCGGGGCCCGCACGTCAGGCCGTCTTCAACAACCTTGCCGAACGCGGCGGGCGGACCGCGCGGACGCCGTTGTGCTCGCCGTTCGGTTCCCTCCGCTCGGACTTCACCGTGGTGCATAAAAGCCGAAGCTCCGCGACCCCTTCCCTCCATCCACCCGTGAGCCGTCGTCGCAGTGAGAAGGGAGAAAGAAGAAGAATTCCGCCGCTGCGGTTCTTGGCCTCGCCGACGGCCGGGCTCGAATTGGGGCACCCAGGGGCTCCCCTCGGCTGCATTGAAGGCAACCGCGACTGAATTACCGAGGATTGTCCACCGGCGGCTCCGGAATTCGTCACCGTCGACTCAGCTCCGCCGCGAATCCGCCTTTGCCGTGGCCGGACCCTCTTCGCGCCGAGACTGCCGGTAAGAACTACTCCAGTGAGTTCGCCATCCCCTAAGCATCGTGTAGCAGCCTTTAATTGAGCTCTAGGGCACTGGAACGATGGATTGGGATTTCTCCGGCGATGATCCGCCGTGATTTCGGGCGGCGCCGCCGTCCCGAGCTGGTGATTGGGGGGGAAACGTAGTGGCCGTTGGATCTCTGATGTGCGGCCCGGATTAGATCGTCGCGTACCGGTTGGGTTGGGATAGCGTGGACCGTCCGATCGGGATCCCGTGACCCTGGTTCAATCTCACTTCATTAAACCGCGACCGTAGGATCTAGATCCAAAGCTCCACATCGTGTACCGGTTCATTATATGGGCCGATCTAATCTCGGCCGTCCGCGCTCGATCGGATGGCCGTGCTCGGCCGATACCCCTTCGGCTTGCACGTTTTGCGTAAGAGCCCCTCGGGTTTCAGTGAATCAACCCGCCGTCCCACGGGCACTGTTGACTGAGTCTCGGGTTTCTTGCGCTGTGGCCCCTGAGTTTCTTTTTATTTGACGCGCAGTCCAGATAACAGAGAAATAAGATTATTAATAATAAAAATTGATTTTTAGTATAAAAATAAATCTTAAAACTTGTATAATTCATATTTAATTCATTTTAGCTCCAAATTGAGTCATTCCAATTCCTAAAATTTTGTAATAATATTCTCTATCATTTAGAATCACTGTTTTGACATGAACTCTGTTAGGAAATTAATTTATCATCTAATCCTATTATAATCACCTTAAATCTTAGGAAATTCATAACTTGAATTCTATAACTCAAAAATTAATAATTCTTTTTCCTGTGATCTTATTTTAATATGTAGATTATTAATATGTATTTTGGGCATACATGTTTGGTGTAATGTTAATTTTGCCTATACACTGTTTGTTTGTATTGCTACGACTAGCAGTGAGGTCACGAGAATCTGAAGCTCATCCTGGTACCTGGAATCTCAAGGCCCAGGCAAGTTGTGCCCTTGATCACTTCTTTTTACCCACTCATGTTCTAATTAATCATAATGATCTGCATAGGTTAATTTTGATGGGACCCAATAGGTTACCTTAGTTTGTCTATCTTTATACCTTGTTTACCACTGAACTTTCTGGGTAGTACTTGCTAGTGCTATATGTGGTTTTGGGTATGGAGATACACTATTCAAGATTACACTTTTGTTATCAGTTGTTATTTATTGTTCATGATAAGATCATTATGTTAATCGGAACATGGAGCGACCACCCGGGAAAACAGTGCTACCACAAGGGAGGAATGGGACCCCTTGGCTGATTAATTAGGAAAGCTAGTGGAAGACTACCTTACCCGAAAGGGGCAAGGGCAGTAGGGGAGTGGTCAGTGTAGGGAGGCCCTCGGGAGGATTTTGTTGCGATGGCGGTCCTGCAAGGGATTCCTGCATTGGAACTTCCTATAAACTGTAGCGGGTTTTCGGAAGCTAGTGGAACTTTGTAAAGGCCTCGTAGTGGATCCCTAGCCATTCACCTCGGTAGTGTCTAAGGGCCTTGCAAACCCTGGCGACATGGGATACACGACTTGTGGGTAAAGATGCGCAACCTCTGCAGAGTGTAAAACTGGTATACTAGCCGTGCTCACGGTCATGAGCAGCTCGGACCCTCACATGATTAATTTATGGAACTAAATTCAATTTGTCATATGCATTGCATCGCAGGTGAAGTTGTTACTTTTGTTCTACTATTTAACTGGGTTGGTATTCACTTATACTTAGTAACTGCTAATAAAATTTTGACCAACTTTAAAAGCAATGCTCAGCTCTAACCATCTTCTTTGGTAAGCCTTACACTTCACGTGAGCTCCCACCTTTGGCGAGTTCATGCACATTATTCCCCACAACTTGTTGAGCGATGAACGTATGTGAGCTCACTCTTGCTGTCTCACACACCCCACAGGTCAAGAACAGGTACCACAGGATGAAGCGCTTGGAGGATGCTGTGATGTGTTCGTGAGAGATCTAGGCCGTCGTCTCCCAGTCAACTTTGGGTTGCTGGACCGTTGTCTCCTTATAATGTAATTATTTATTTTGTATAGAACTCCTGTTATGTATAAAGATGTGACATTCGATCCTGTGCCACTATACATCATATGTGTGAGACTTGGTCCCAGCATACCTGGTGTTTATGTTAGCACCCGGGTTTTGGACCCCTATAATCCGGGTGTTACAGAAGTGGTATCAGAGGAATGTTGACTGTAGGACGAAACCTAGATAGACTGGACAACCATTATCTACTTACCTTTGCTACTCTGATTCTTTTCTAAACTTCTCTTAATCTATTCTTATCTATTTCCGCTTTACTCTGATTATTCTTACCTTTTCCATCTAAAGACAAACTTGGATTTCACACTTTGAAATCCTGTGCTTAAAGTGACTTTTAGGAATAGGAGACCTAATCTTAGGGACAAAAGCAAAACTATTTTTGTAGATATTGGTATGCTTGAGTGTTTGTTCTTATGATACTTGTCTGATTTGGATCTTTGATTGAGTGTGATGGGTTGTGGAGTAATGTCCACAATTGCATCTGCATATACACATAGGTATAAAAATATATTTATAAAATAACTAGACAACCTAGATTATCCCCATTGGAACATATCTAGCTTAAGAGATTTATCTTATCCTAAAAGATCTCATTCTAGCCAATTCATCTTATCTTAAAAGATTCTCCCTTATCTTAATAGATCCATCTCATCTTAAAAGATACTCATCTTATCTTGAAAAGATTTTATCTCATCCTAATAGCTCTAACTGATCTCAAAAGATTCTATCTTATCTTTATGGATCCATCTTATCCTAATAAGCATACTTATCCACCCTAGTTTAAACAACCATGATCTAATGCAAATTAATTAGATCTCATCTAGTCAAACTGGTCATACCAATCTAATCTAGATCCCATCCAATCTAATATGATCTAATCTAATGTGGTCTACTTAAACATATTGGTGATACTGGTAGAAGAGATTAAACTTTACTAGCCATGTAATAACTTAACCTAGAGCCATGATGAATGGTATAACCTTTCTATTCCCACCTAATAACAAACAAACTTTTAACCTACATCCTGTAGTCCATCTCACCCATATATATCTCTCATCTTGACAGATTCTATCCTACCCTTAGATATTCACCTTATATGACTGGTTACCCTAATCTGAACATAAAACAAAGATTAAGCCCTACTAAAGGATCTTCAGATTATAACCAGCTACTAGCTTATTCCGCTTATTGAATAATTTCCTTTGCAAAACTATTACCATATGCTTTCATGGTCAATACCAGGAAAGGAAAGATTATCACGCAACAGCAAACAGAAATGAATTCTCCAAATCCTCCACCTATTGAAACCGAACAAGTGGTTGCTGCCCAAAGACTGGTAATACAACAATTAACAGACCTGGTGACCGAGATGCAAAACCAGATAAGACAACAACGCGAGGAAATACGTCAGGTCCGTCAAGAAATAAGGCAAGCACGGTTGGAGAGACAACAACAACAACAACCTCCACCACCACCAGCTCCACCAAGCTACATAGATATAAATTATGATGATTTGTAAGATCTATATGTTACTTTAGTTAGTAGATGATATGGTATTCTTTTAGAAAGAATAATAAGGTCTATTAAACCTATGTTTTGTTAAAGTATTAGGCATCATGCTGAGATTTCTTTGTTTGTGCATATGTCCCGAGAACAAATATGAATATACATCCTTTTCTTACAAATCTCGAGGACGAGATTATTTTTAAGGGGGGTAGGATTTGTAAGACCCAAAATTTGAAGAAAAAAAAATATATAAATAAAGTATCATAATGCTTTGGAAATAAGGGAATAAGAAAAAGATGGGAAAAGAATTTTTCTTTTAAAGGAAACCATTTATACATCTCATGAAATAAATAACAAGGAGAATAAAACTTAAAGTAGTAATATTAAAATAGTATGGTTTATATTCACCTTTGGGTTTCAATTGATACATTTGAAAATCTGAAAACTAAAATAGAAGAATAAATTCGAATTTGGAATAGAAAATAGAACATAAATAGGAAAGGAAGAAAAGAGAAGTAATATGAAAACATGAGTAATATATTTGAATAAATATTCCCAAACCAAATACTTTTAATTGCACCAAAATGAACTAGTTACAAGTTTGAATTGAATTGGTATTTTAAATTTGAATTTGTGAAAGATTAGAGAAGGGAAGAACTAAGAAACATACTACATAAAATAAAATAAAAATCAGAATAAACATCCTTCACACTTATATTATTAAACTATACCATTCAAACTGAGGACAAGTTATTCACAAAGTTTGAATTTAAACTTGAACTCAAATTGGATTTGAAAATGGAGAAAAGAAAATAGAAAATAAAAAGAAAAAGAATAAAAGCCTTCATGGGCCGACCAGATCCTATTCGGCCCACTTAAACAAACCTGCACGCGCGGCCCAACTTCACCTCCGCCGCGCCGCACTCACTCGCTGACGTGTGGGGCCCTCTGCCCAGCCTCTCCCTCGCGCCGTTCACTCCGCGCGCGGCCACTTACACGTGGGTCCTACTCGTCGGTCACCCACCGCGCTCGCTCCTCCCTCCCTCTCTCTGGTCCGCGGGGCCCGCACGTCAGGCCGTCTTCAACAACCTTACCGAACGCGGCGGGCGGACCGCGCGGACGCCGCTGTGCTCGCCGTTCGGTTCCCTCCGCTCGGACTTCACCGTGGTGCATAAAAGCCGAAGCTCCGCGACCCCTTCCCTCCATCCACCCGTGAGCCGTCGTCGCAGTGAGAAGGGAGAAAGAAGAAGAATTCCGCCGCCGCGGTTCTTGGCCTCGCCGACGGCCGGGCTCGAATTGGGGCACCCAGGGGCTCCCCTCGGCTGCATTGAAGGCAACCGCGACTGAATTACCGAGGATTGTCCACCGGCGGCTCCGGAATTCGTCACCGTCGACTCAGCTCCGCCGCGGATCCGCCTTTGCCGTGGCCGGACCCTCTTCGCGCCGAGACTGCCGGTAAGAACTACTCCAGTGAGTTCGCCATCCCCTAAGCATCGTGTAGCAGCCTTTAATTGAGCTCTAGGGCACTGGAACGATGGATTGGGATTTCTCCGGCGATGATCCGCCGTGATTTCGGGCGGCGCCGCCGTCCCGAGCTGGTGATTGGGGGGGAAACGCAGTGGCCGTTGGATCTCTGATGTGCGGCCCGGATTAGATCGTCGCGTACCGGTTGGGTTGGGATAGCGTGGACCGTCCGATCGGGATCCCATGACCCTGGTTCAATCTCACTTCATTAAACCGCGACCGTAGGATCTAGATCCAAAGCTCCACATCGTGTACCGGTTCATTATATGGGCCGATCTAATCTCGGCCGTCCGCGCTCGATCGGATGGCCGTGCTCGGCCGATACCCCTTCGGCTTGCACGTTTTGCGTAAGAGCCCCTCGGGTTTCAGTGAATCAACCCGCCGTCCCACGGGCACTGTTGACTGAGTCTCGGGTTTCTTGCGCTGTGGCCCCTGAGTTTCTTTTTATTTGACGCGCAGTCCAGATAACAGAGAAATAAGATTATTAATAATAAAAATTGATTTTTAGTATAAAAATAAATCTTAAAACTTGTATAATTCATATTTAATTCATTTTAGCTCCAAATTGAGTCATTCCAATTCCTAAAATTTTGTAATAATATTCTCTATCATTTAGAATCACTGTTTTGACATGAACTCTGTTAGGAAATTAATTTATCATCTAATCCTATTATAATCACCTTAAATCTTAGGAAATTCATAACTTGAATTCTATAACTCAAAAATTAATAATTCTTTTTCCTGTGATCTTATTTTAATATGTAGATTATTAATATGTATTTTGGGCATACATGTTTGGTGTAATGTTAATTTTGCCTATACACTGTTTGTTTGTATTGCTACGACTAGCAGTGAGGTCACGAGAATCTGAAGATCATCCTGGTACCTGGAATCTCAAGGCCCAGGCAAGTTGTGCCCTTGATCACTTCTTTTTACCCACTCATGTTCTAATTAATCATAATGATCTGCATAGGTTAATTTTGATGGGACCCAATAGGTTACCTTAGTTTGTCTATCTTTATACCTTGTTTACCACTGAACTTTCTGGGTAGTACTTGCTAGTGCTATATGTGGTTTTGGGTATGGAGATACACTATTCAAGATTACACTTTTGTTATCAGTTGTTATTTATTGTTCATGATAAGATCATTATGTTAATTGGAACATGGAGCGACCACCCGGGAAAACAGTGCTACCACAAGGGAGGAATGGGACCCCTTGGCTGATTAATTAGGAAAGCTAGTGGAAGACTACCTTACCCGAAAGGGGCAAGGGCAGTAGGGGAGTGGTCAGTGTAGGGAGGCCCTCGGGAGGATTTTGTTGCGATGGCGGTCCCGCAAGGGATTCCTGCATTGGAACTTCCTATAAACTGTAGCGGGTTTTCGGAAGCTAGTGGAACTTTGTAAAGGCCTCGTAGTGGATCCCTAGCCATTCACCTCGGTAGTGTCTAAGGGCCTTGCAAACCCTGGCGACATGGGATACACGACTTGTGGGTAAAGATGCGCAACCTCTGCAGAGTGTAAAACTGGTATACTAGCCGTGCTCACGGTCATGAGCAGCTCGGACCCTCACATGATTAATTTATGGAACTAAATTCAATTTGTCATATGCATTGCATCGCAGGTGAAGTTGTTACTTTTGTTCTACTATTTAACTGGGTTGGTATTCACTTATACTTAGTAACTGCTAATAAAATTTTGACCAACTTTAAAAGCAATGCTCAGCTCTAACCATCTTCTTTGGTAAGCCTTACACTTCACGTGAGCTCCCACCTTTGGCGAGTTCATGCACATTATTCCCCACAACTTGTTGAGCGATGAACGTATGTGAGCTCACTCTTGCTGTCTCACACACCCCACAGGTCAAGAACAGGTACCACAGGATGAAGCGCTTGGAGGATGCTGTGATGTGTTCGTGAGAGATCTAGGCCGTCGTCTCCCAGTCAACTTTGGGTTGCTGGACCGTTGTCTCCTTATAATGTAATTATTTATTTTGTATAGAACTCCTGTTATGTATAAAGATGTGACATTCGATCCTGTGCCACTATACATCATATGTGTGAGACTTGGTCCCAGCATACCTGGTGTTTATGTTAGCACCCGGGTTTTGGACCCCTATAATCCGGGTGTTACACAAGTCTTGGCGGATTTCGTGGCAGAATGGGTCAACACCCAGCTTCCAGCAGCTCCGATGCAACCAGAACATACACCGGCACTCAAGATGCCATTACAAACGGAACTCCGGTTCCCCTCCCGCGGGTATGAACAACCTCCACATTGGAGGGCCTACGGGACGACGACTTCCAGGTGGCCCGCCGCCGCCCACTCCTGCAGCAGCGACAACGACCTCCGCTCCGGGCGGCCAAACAGCAACAGCGATGACCTCAGGGCAGACGCTGCTGCAACAAGGCCCTCGCCCACGTCCCCACTCGAGGGGCGAGGACAAGCTATCAAAGCCAAAGAGCTGGAGGCCTAGAGTGTAGATGGCGTCGACGATCTCGTCGGTGACGAGGACTTCTCCAGCTGCCACCACCTCAGCACCAACGACGGCAGCCACCTGCCTACCGGCAGATCCCCACTCAAGTCCTCCCGGGCGAACGAGCACCGACCTCTGAGCGGAGGCGTCGCGCCGGAGCACGGGCAGGACAGCTCGAGAACACGAACGCCACCCTAGCAGCGCGCGACGTCTTGGACGGTCCCCCGATACGTGTGGCGCGACAGCCACCCGTACAGCGGCTAGATAGCCACACTCCGCCCGACGGCGGGAGGGGGCACCGGAAACAGAGCCAGAGCCAGCTGAGCCAGCGAGCCCAACGCGGTGAAGCTGATGACGCTCGCGGCCGACCAGCCCCGCGTTGTCGAAGTTCGCCCCCTCCGCTAGACCAGTGGGCGCCCTCTCCCTTGAAGGCTGAAGGAGAAGGTGGCCCACCGACCCGTGCAGGAGGTAGAGCTCTGGCTCAGCTCGCCCTTCGCCCCAGCAAGGATGATGAAGATCCTTGAAGCTGGGGGCGGGGCAGAGGCCGCAGCCCGGCTTGCTTCTCCCCACCATCGAACTGGTGGTCACCGTCTTGGGTGACCATTGGTGAGGAGATGCAGCCGGGCTGCCTGATGAAAATCCTTGACGCCGAACGATGGCTGAAAGGTACCGACCTCCACGAGGTCGCGCTCCTCCAACGACAGCAAGAGCAAGGCGACGCTGGGGCACCCCGTCCGAGGGCTCGGAAGGTGGAAGGGCGCAATGCATGAAGAGAGTGCGGATGCGTGACTGCCACCCAGGGAGCCCTTCCCTTTTTAAAGGCAACTCGCCCCACTCGCGTCCTCAGGCGTCGCGGGCTAAGTCTTCACCAACGCGCTCAAAGGTCCTCCCCCTGCGACACGGGGGCTGGGTCCCACACGACATGCAAGCTGGCCCAGGACAGAAGAAGCTAAACCGCCACGCGCGGAGCGTGTAACCGCCCAGCGGTTACAAGCACTCCTCCGTCTTCGCCTAAACCAGCGGGTGAAAGGGCGGACCGCCATGCAGGCAGCATGCAACTGCGCCACGGGGATGCACCCTTTCGACTTCGACGCGTCCAGCATGGAGTCCCAGGCCAACATGTCATGTAACCGGCGCGCCGGTTACCACGTGCGAAAAACTGCACCGCCACTTGCGCCAGTGCCGCGCCTTCTCGACTACGGAACCGGTGCCGCGATTCGAGGCAACCCTGCGCATGGACCAACAGTGCCAGCCAAACACGCCGGTCACGGGCCAGTCAGCCGCGGGAGAAGGCGCGATGATCGATATGGCCAGAAGTGAGCCGACAGTAATGGCGGCAGCAGGCGAGCGAAAGCGGTGGTCAAATCGTCTGCAGGCTCACGTTCCCTCCTGAAGCAGCAGGAGAGCCCTCTCCCACGACGTGAAGACGACGCGCCCGTGTTCCGTTCCTCGAACGGCTCGCGCATGCACAACGGCCGCCCTGCGAACCACTCGTCCCGTCGCATTGACTCCACGGCAGGGCAGACGACACCTTTGGCAGGCGAAGCGGGCGATGCTTCACCTCCGCCATAATGACCGCGTCAAAAAAAAGGTACGCCACGTCGTTCAATTTCATATCCTTTTCCTCTTCCCCTTTCTCTCTCTTGCTACAGGGGCCGGGAAAGGGGATACTCTGAAAGGGATCCTTCTCTGCGAAGGAAGCGGGCCCCGAGCCCTCCTACTGATCAGAGGTTCGAAGGCTGGCCCCTCGGAAGGGTTCGACAGTCGCCTCAGAGCACTCGCGCTCCGCGCCCACTACTGGTCAGAGGTTCGAAGGCTGGCCCCTCGGAAGGGTTCGACAGCCGCCTTAGGCCACTCGGGCTCCGCGCCCACTACTGATCAGGGGTTCGTAGGCTGGCCCCCCGAAGGGTTCGACAACCGCCTCAGAACATGCAGAGCGAGGGATGACTCTAGGTACGTCCGATACATGGCCGAGGCTTGGGCTACGCTCCCGAGGTACCCTAGGACATTTCCGAGACCAGCAGGAGCGATTCTGTAACGGAATCCCATCAGAGGGAGGCATCAAGCCCTCGGACCCTATCAAACAGGACCGGGTCCGGCAAATCACCTGCAGGTACTTTTGGAGCGCGCCTCTGGGCCACTAGCCGACCCTTATCGAACGGGGCATGGGCGTCCACTCGGATCACCCGTTAGCAACTCACTAGAGACACCATGTTCGGCGCCCTCCGAGGGTAACATGGCGCTTTCCCCCCCTCCTCCTTGCGGAAAGGCGATGAAGGGGCGTATGAAAAAAGCCGAGTCAGTCCCTGACCGTCCTCTCGCCCTGTGCAGAGGCTCGGGGGCTGCTCTCGCGAACCCAGCTCCGGCCAAACCGTTGACAGCGTCAACATACCAGCCCGAGAACTTGGAACCTGACCATGCACCCGGACTATGATCAGATCGCATGAGGGAACAACCAGACCGGCCGAGGCATCACGAAAGGCACTAAGACCTCGGAGGAGTCAAACCACTCCTCCGAGGCCTCAGGGGCTACACCCGGTGGGTGCACTCGCGCACCCACTGGAATGAAGTGTCACCGAGAAAGGCCAGTCCCCTTGCAAAAAAGTGCGACAAAGCCTCCAAGCGAGTACCAACACTCCCTTTGAGGCTCGGGGGCTACTGTCGGGGATCATAATTAGGGGTACCCCCAAGATTCCTAAACTCGGCTAGTAACCACCATCAGCACAAAGCTGCAAAGGCCTGATGGGCGCAATTCAGGTCAAGGCTCCGTCCACTCAAGGGACACGATCTCACCTCGCTCGAGCCCAGCCTCGGGCAGGAATAGTAGACCAAGGTAGATTCACACCTCACCCAAGGGCATCCTCAAGTAACAGGCGCACCTTCGACTCGCCCGAGGCCCAGCTCGGATAGGCTTCGTAGTGAAGCAAACTTGGCCAGATTGTCGCGCCAACTGACCACATCGCAGGAGCATTCAATGCAAGGATCGCCTGACACCTTATCCTAACACGCGCTCCTCAGTCGACAAGGCCGAAGTGACCGCAGTCACTTCGCCCCTCCACTAACTGACCTGACAGGAAAACAGCGCCACCTACACTACTCCGACTGCTGTGCCACCCGCCAAGGTGAGGCTGACAGTAGCCAAGTCTAGCCTCGGGCGCCATAGGAAGCTCCGCCTCGTCCAGCCCTAGGGCTCGGACTCAACCTCGACCCCGGAAGACGGTCTTCGCCTCACCCGGCCCTAGGGCTCGGACTCAACCTCGACCTCGGACGACGATCTCCGCCTCGCCCGACCCTAGGGCTCAGACTCAACCTCGACCTCGGACGACGATCTCCGCCTCGCCCGACCCCAGGGCTCGGACACAACCTCGACCTCGGACGACGATCTCCGCCTCGCCCGACCCTAGGGCTCGGACTCAACCTCGACCTCGGACGACGATCTCTGCCTCGCCCGACCCCAGGGCTCGGACTCAGCCTCGACCTCGGAGGAGCCTCCGCCTCGCCCGACCTTGGGCTTGGGCCGACCACGTCGTAGGGGGGTACATCATTACCCTACCCCTAGCTAGCTCAGGCTACGGGGAACAAGACCGGCATCCCATCTGGCTCGCCCTGGTAAAACAAGTAATGATGACACCCCACGTGCTCCATGACGACGGCGGTTCTCAGCCCCCTACGGAAGCAAGGAGACGTTAGCAAGGTCCCAACAGCCCCGACAGCTGTGCTTCTATAGGGTTTAAGCGCTCCTCCGACGGCCACGACATCACATGAACAGGGCACCAACACCTCTCTGACAGCCACGTCGGCATGTACATAGGACTCTGGCTCCTCTCTGCCGGACACGTTAGCACACTGCTACACCCCCCATTGTACACCTGGGCCCTCTCCTTACGTCTATAAAAGGAAGGTCCAGGGCCCTCGTACGAGAAGGTGGCCGCGCGGGAGGACGGGCTGACGAGCAGACTCTCTCTCTCTCCCTCGCGAACGCTTGTAACCCCCTACTGCAAGCGCATCTGCCCTGGGCGCAGGACAACACGAGCCGCGGTTCCCCTTACTGTTTTCCCCCTTGTGTTTCATCTCGCGCCGACCCATCTAGGCTGGGACACGCAACAACAATTTACTCGTCGGTCCAGGGACCCCCCGGGGTCGAAACGCCGACAAGATGAGACATTGCTTTTGAAATTATCTATCCAGTCCTCATAAAGTCATAGAAGTCCGGCAATGCTAAGTACATGGTAATTGCTAATGGGCAAGAATAATTAGGGTATGCTGTTCAAGTATGTGCCCAGTTGTTGTCCCCCTTTTATCGTTTTGTTTCCTGATTTCGACAATACCATTACATGGGACGTTCACGAGATTTATATAATATACTGAAAGTAGCCTAGAGGGGGGGTGAATAGGCTAATCTGAAAATTTTCACAACAAACTTTGAAAGATTGTTAAATACACAGTTCAACTGGTGCAGGCCGGTTCAATATCTACATGCGCAAGTTGAACCACTCTGAACCAATCCAACAGTTTTATAAACTTTAAACTATAATCTACTCGAAAAAGTATTTCGTGAGTCCTTTTGAGAAGTAAAGTATAACTAAGTTAGAATGAGAAGATGAATATGTAAAGGTTATTTCTCTTCTAGATCTACTCTACGGAAAAATCTATATGTCAATCTTGCAAGTAAAAATATCTTAAGTCAAAGACAAGCAACAACATAAGACACAAGATTTAATCCGAGGTTCGGCCACACCACAAAGGTGTCCTACTCCCCGTTGAGGAGCCCACAAAGGGCCGGGTCTTTTTCAACCCTAATCCTCCAAAGCCGACCACAAAGGTCAAGGCAATCTCTACTTATCTTAGCTCAAAGAGCGGGTGATACAAACTTCTTCGGGTCGTCCACAAATTTGGAGACTCCCAAGCAACCTCAAACGGTCTTGAAACCTAGGGTTTCAAGAACACCAAGAACGCACAAGAGGTGTTTGCACAAGCTCAAGATTTTAAAAGAGATGGGAGAGGAAAACCAAATCGTGAGCACAAGCACAAACCTCACACCAAAGAGCTCCTCCAACAAGGTTGAATCTTGAGGAAGATTTAAGTGTGAGAGAGAAGGGAGAGAGGAGTGCTTTGTCTCAAGTTAGGTGAGCAATAAATGTGTAAGTGTACAACCACATTGAAGAGGGGGTGGAAGGTTGTATTTATAGCCACGGCTCAAAAACTAGCCGTTTGACTTGGAACCCGACTGAAGACCGGTTGAACCGCCCCCTGGCAGGTCAGCAGACTATCTGCCAGTCTGACTGCCAGACTAACTGGCAGATTGACCTGCAGGCTGGTCAGGCATGACAGGACCGGTTGAACCGCCCCCCAGGGCAGTTGAACCGCCCCCTGACAACTCTGGTGATCAGACTGCCAGTCTGACTGGCAGACTATAGGTCAGAAGTCAGAGGGGTTAGAGACTAGTTGATCTGCCCCTCAGGACCAGTTCAGCTGGTCTAGACTAGAGAGTTTAGGAGAGAAAACCCCAGCTCAACTGCCCAGAGACAAGTTCAGCTAGTGTATGGTCAAAGAGGTCCACAACTGAAGTTGAAGTTCAGCTGGAGTTGAGAAAGCTCAACTCAGCTGAAGTCTAGCTCAGCGGAAAAGCTCAGCTGCAGCCGAAGAAGCTCAACTCAGCTGAAGTCAAGTTCAGCTGGAAAGCTCAGCTGCAGTTGAAGAAGTTCAGCTGCTTTTTAGCAAGAACACTCTAGGTTTCTCAAACCTTGTGGCAGAACCACCCGAATTATTCCAGCTTAAGTGCCTAAGTCATGCCTCAAGGGCCGTGACACACTTAAATCGGAATAACCCGTCAGTCCTTCAGATCTAGTCTGATAGAGCCACTTAACCAGGATCAAATTCCACAATCTCACTCGAAGGTGAGTCACAGAAGAAATACAATAAAACAGGAATCCTCAAATTAGGTACTGAATCATTACATAAATCGGAGTTCTGGAGTAGCAAATAAAGTTTGTTAAGTAAAGTGCAGCGGATAATCGATGTCGTCGGTAATGAGGAAATGGGCAAGGCCTAGCCCACTACTCCTCATGCTCCTCTCCTGCCGGAGCAACATCCCACTCGACCGTCCAACCCGGTGGCAGGGTGGTAGGCCAAGTCACACCATCAACCAACTCCTGCATGGTACCTGCAAAAATGGTGCCACAAGCAAGGCTGAGTATACTAATACTCAGCTAGACTTACCCGGTGTGAGGAGTCTACTCCTCTACCTCTAGACTATGCAGCTGTTTGGCTGAGGGGTTTGGTTTGCCAAAAGCACTAGCCGAGTCTAAAAACAAGTTTTAGCTTTTCCAATTCTAGTATCATTAATTCAGCTAAGTTTGCTCTTTCTAAGCATACATGGTAACAATCATTTAGTTCAATCAACAAGTTATCTCATGTAACCACATTTCACTTCTTACTCGATGCAGTACAAGGAATCAAGCAGTCTCATTAGCTGCGAGAAGCAGACGATTCGAATCGAGTTTTAAACCTTGCAAGGTAAACCTAAACACACGGCATGTCAGGGTACTCCAACCCCACACATGACAACCGTCCCCATCGATTCCCCGTTCGCGTCCAGGCCTCACCGCCTTGGCATACAATGCTCCACTGACCCCGGCTGCCGCCGTGCAGTGACCGCACTTGTACCCACCATAGCTAGCATGGGAGAACCAGTCTCAGGTCGCATGAGGGATAAAGTCCGCGCCCGGCTTCACTCAGGTACTAGGTTTACCGGTTACCATTTTTCCCGGCATGTGTTTAGTACGTTCAAAAGCTTGACTCAGGTATCCACACATTAATCCTTAATTCATTTTCCCGTCTCATGGACAAGGCATCCTCCCTGGATCCAAGTCCATAGACCAACATCTATCCCGTTATCAAGATGAATACAATCAATTCCTGACCTCGCGCGAGTGCTAGAAAAATCACTCGACTTCTACCGAGATCCTGATTAGCAAAGCAGCTACTCGACCTAGCATACTAGTATCCATCTCAAAAAGGAGTCCTAAGTTCATGCAACTAGAGGTTTCAAGCAACTCCTACACTTAAGTGCACATTACAAACCTACAAGCATTAAGTGTAGTAAAGTAGCATATAATAATAGGTTATGCATAAAACCGGGGCTTGCCTTCGATTGCTGGGGCTGCGGGGAGATCCTCAATGGCAGCCTCTGAAGCCTGCTCCTGGTCCTCCTCTTGGACAGGTCCTTGCTCGGGGATGAGCACGTACTCTCCGTCGGCTAGATTACAATCTAATGAATGCAATGCGTAAGATATATGCATGATATGATATGTGCTTTTTTTTTTGAAATCATAACTTAAAGGTGTATAATCTTTCTTGAGTTAAACAAAGTCAACTTTACTTATGCAAGACCCTTGGGTAGTATACTTGGTAGATTAAGTTAAACTTTAGCTAAGGCAAGTGGTAGGTTTTACTTTTAGGGGTTCCACTGAATTCCTTTAAGTCTTAGGGATAAATGATAAGTACTCAAGTTAGACTTATTGAGGTGGGGTTTATTTCCTCTTTCCTTTTTCTTTATTCTCTTTAATGTTTTGGAGTAGGTTTGAACTACAAGTTGCTTTTATAAAATTCTAAAAATTCTGTAAAAATTACAGTGGCTTGCTACTGGTGTGTGTTTCTCTGTCTTAAAATTTGGGGATCAGAAAGTGAATAGTTTTCTCTGCACAAAATTGTTAAATTCTAGGGTAAAAGAGGTGCTTTGAACTACAACTACCATTTAACAGTGGGTAATTCTTCAAAACTTATTTTTGCTGGCTTTTAGGTGTTATAACATGACTTGATACAAATTTCTAGTCATTAATACCTTTTAATTATTTTTCTATGGTTTTCTCAATTTTCTAGCCAAATGGGTGCTTTCTACTACCACTATATTTGAAAAATATCAAACAACAGAATTCTTATTTTTCTTAGTCATTGTTTTGTGCAAGAGCAATCATTCTGAAGTTTGGCATCTTTTTGCTTAAGGGAAGGGGGTGGGGTGCCTTATTTGAATTAAATGGCCTTTCCCTTGAATATTTAACAAATGGTATGAGTTTGCTTCTTTTTCATGGGTTTGCATTTTTCTCTGGTAGTTTACCTCATCATGGACTTAGCTAATTTTTGGTTGCCCATTATCTCATTATTTGAGGTTGTTCATGATTTAGTTTGGAAAATGCCTTATTATCACTTTGTATTTATTTCCCTTACTTAAAAAGTTGGACTGAGGTGCTCCATATTTTTGTAGTGGGGCTCTGGTGGTTATAAGTTCACTGGATTTTTGTTAAGCATTTTGGTTATAGTTTTGCCTCCTTAATAATTGATTTTCAGTCTTATTTAGGCTAAACAAATCACTTTAATTTAAAACTAATCCAAACTAATAGTCTCTGTATTTTTCCTAGGTTCTTTGTTTCATAAATAAACTAGGAAAAATAATATTAGTCACTGTTCATTAGTTTCTAACACCCTTATGATTTTCTCTAAGTTTTGGTCAAAACATCTTCAAATGAGAAACTACATCATAATGTCTAATGCTGGGGTTCCTACTATTTTTAAACAGTGTCTAAAAGAGGTCTGAATACCCACAAATTTTCTTAAGTCTAGTACAGAAGAAAAACTAATTTTCCTTGATTAAATAAGGTTTAGGGGGTTTCTGTTTTTAATTTTAAACTCTAAAAGGTTGAACAGAAGCATAGGGTTTACTATTTTTAAATGATAGATTGTAATATACAGAGGCTAGCAAAATTGGTTTGACATTTTTTTGAGTAAGAATTCATCAAGTTATGAATTTTACAAGTTCTCTGGTTATTTAAAAGGATTTCAGAATCGATTTAAATGAAAACTACTTTGCACTGGGGTCCCTGGACGTTTTCTAAGTTTTTCCTCGCGAATCAGTCCTCAGGTTACTATTCACCAGGGTCTCTGACATTGCAGAAAACCCCTCGGGTTCTTCACCTCCTAACCCGAGGTCCTTAGCTAATCTTAAACAGTAGCCGCGGCGGGGAAAAGGGCGGAGGGGCTTACCGGCGGCGAGACTGCTCCGGTGAAGTGGTCGAGGATGAAGGGGAGGTCCTGGGGATCACAACGGTGGGCGAAACACCGTCGGAGATGGCCGGAGTCGGTCGGTCCACGCGCGCAGGCGGGGATGCTCGTCGGCGGCGAGGAGACCGGCCTGGCCACGGCGAGATAGGTCAATTGAACGGGTCAGAGAGGTTCACGGGATGCCAGAGAAGACATGAGCGAAAGGAATTGGGCGGAGACTCACCGGATAACTCGGTCCACGCGCGGCGGCGGATGACCGAAGTCCGGCGAAGTCGATCTCGGGCCTCCGGTGAAGTCCGGCTGGGTCCGAGGGCTTGGCGAGCTTCACGGGCTACTGGTGGAGCTGGCCGAAGCACTGGCTTGACTTGAGGGTGGCTGGAGGGAGCTGGCCACGGTGGCCGAAGCTCGGGCGGCAATGGCGGGCGGAAATCAAGCTCGCCGGAGCTAAGGAAAGCGGCTGGCCGAAGAGGGTGAGTGCGGGGTGAAGTGAGGCGCGCCTGGGGAGGCTTTATAGGCGCGGGCGGGCACGGCCGAGGGCGAGGACGCGCGGCGGACTTGACCGAACGCCGGGGAGCGCGCGCGCGCGGGTTGGGCGAGCTCTGGCACGCCGGCCAGGGTCGAACACGTGGGAGCACGCGTTCTGCCCAAGTTCTGGCGCGTGTAGTCGCTCATCCGAGCCTGCTCTCGCCTTGGTCAATGCACAAAACCTCTTCCCCTCCCTACAAGCTACCATTCTTGTGTGGAGGTCATAGGATTTTGCCTACTGGTTGCAGAGATATGGAGCCAGGAAATCTGGTCTGTCTCCCTGCGCAAATCCGAGGCAAATCCAAGGTTTAGTCGTGTCTAGGGCTCGCGTCCCAATGCCATCTTCTGGCACACGACAGAGGGGTTAGTTAGGCACATTTTTGTCAATGGGACCATTAGGATTCGAGTTAAGGATCAAGGTGAACATCTCTGATCTTTGGATCAAGGTCTGATTTTCAGAAATCTGAAATTCAGAATTCTTATTAAGTCCACACATGGAAAGCTTGATTTGGGGTTTTATTTGAGCTATTTTGGCTAAGCTTTCTCAATCTTTCTTGCTGCCCATTAAATATACTTTAATTTTTATAATTGGCTCAACTCAAAATTTTAAACTTTTCACTTCCTTTTTCTTACTTTCTGAATTTTGCTCTTGGGGCTCATTTTGGGATTTTTAAACTAGGGTTGCATGATCTTATCTTTTAAGGGACTCAATTGCTTTGATCATGACACTTTTAAGTATGTACTTGGTGACTTCATCATTACTTAAGTTATTTTGATGCTCATGCTTACTTTGGTTCACATAAAATAATGGTTCTAGGTTTAGCTTTTGAAGGAAAACCCTGAGTGACACTGGGGTGTCACAGCCTTCCCCCCTTAAAGGAATCTCGTCCCGAGATTCGGGCCAGAGTCCTCCCGGGGTAAAGCGAAGGGTGATACTGATAGGAAAAAGGGTGATGATTGCCATTATTAGGATAAACTGCTCTTCGAATGTCATTCTCTTTGCAACTTCAGAAGGAAGTCCTTTTAAGTTTTTCTTTATAGTTACTTCATTCTGAATTAAGATCATATTTTTGGAAATTAGATTCGAAAGGCAGGAGGAGGGGTTGGGGGTGATTACGTACCAGCTTCCTTAGGTAGGCAATCGGGAAAGTTGGATCTCAGGAATTCCTCGGTTTCCCAAGTAGCTTCCTCCTCTGAGTGATTACTCCACTGGACCTTGAACATCTTGATCGATTTAGCCCGAGTTGATCTTTCCTTGCAATCCAGAATCTTGGAGGGGTACTCTTGGTACGAGAGATCTGGCTCTATCTCCAATTCTGGCTCTGCTAAGATTTCAGTCGGTAATCGAACACACTTCTTCAGCTGAGATACATGGAAAACATTGCGAATGGCAGACATCCTTGAAGGTAACTTCAGCTTGTATGCCACGGGTCCACATGCTTCTATGATCTCATAAGGTCCAATGTAACGAGGGGCTAGCTTGCCTTTGATCCCAAACCTCTGCATTCCCTTGGTGGGTGATACCTTGAGGTATACAAAACTTCCCACCTCGAACTGGAGAGGTTTCCTTCTTCTATCATGATAACTCTTCTGCCTGGCCTGAGCAGCTTCTAGATTCTTCCTGATTAGCTTGACCTTCCTTTCGGCTTCAGTCACTAAATCAGGTCCAAAAACTTCTCTTTCACCAGACTGAGACCAATTGAGTGGTGTCCTGCACCTTCTTCCATAGAGAGCTTCAAAAGGTGCCATCTTTAGGCTGGATTGATAACTATTGTTATAAGCAAACTCTGCCAAGGAGAGGTGCTTATCCCAGTTCTTGCCACAATCAATCGCACAAGCTCTCAGCATATCTTCCAGGATTTGGTTTACCCTTTCCGTCTGACCGTCAGTCTGTGGGTGGTAAGCTGAACTTCTGATTAGCTTAGTTCCCAAAGACTTTTGCAATTGTTCCCAAAATCTGGCAACAAATTGGGCTCCTCGGTCAGAAACAATGGTCCGAGGTAATCCGTGCAAACACACGATCCGGTCAATATACAGTTCTGCATACTTCTGAGCCTTATCAGTGGTGTGCACAGGAAGAAAATGTGCCACTTTTGTCAATCGGTCCACAATAACCCAAATTGAATCATGATGACGAGAGGTGTTAGGCAGACCCACAATGAAATCCATGCTGATGTCGTCCCACTTCCACGAAGGTACGGGTAGTGGTTGCAAAGCTCCAGCGGACTTCAAGTGGCTTGCCTTTACCCTCTGACAGGTGTCACATTCTGATACATACTGGGCTATCTCCCTCTTCATTCTGGTCCACCAGTACAAAGGCTTCAAATCATGGTACATCTTGGTGCTTCCCGGATGCATAGAGAATCTGGAGAGATGAGCTTCATCCAAAATTCTCCTCTTGAGATCCTGATCTTTAGGAATTACCAATCTGCTTTTGAACCATAACACACCCTTCTCATCCTGGCGGAAACAATTATACTTCTCAATCTTCTGATGGAGATTCTTCTTGATAATCTGCACTCCCTTGTCACTGAGCTGGGCCATAATAATCTGGTCTTGCAAAGCTGGCTCAACAGAAATGTGAGACAAAGAACCAGAGGAAATTACTTCAATTTGCATCTTGCTCAACTCATCACACAAGGTGTTAATGCGAGAATCCATCAGAACACAGTTGCACTGCAACTTCCGACTCAAAGCGTCAGCTACCACATTAGCCTTTCCTGGGTGATAATGCACCTCCAGGTCATAATCCTTGATCAGCTCTAGCCATCTTCTCTGCCTCATGTTAAGATCAGCCTGAGTAAAAATGTACTTAAGGCTCTTATGATCAGTGAAGATGTTGCAGTGGGTTCCCATTAGATAGTGCCTCCACATCTTCAATGCATGAACCACTGCTGCTAACTCAAGGTCATGAGTGGGATAATTCTGCTCATGAGGCCTGAGTGCTCTTGAAGCATAAGCAATGACTCGGTTGTCTTGCATCAAGACACAACCTAGCCCGGTGCCCGAGGCATCACAATATACATCAAAAGGCTTGCTGCTGTCGGGTTGCGCCAATACTGGTGCTGTGGTCAGATGCTGCCTTAATGCATAGAAGGCATCTTCGCACTTCTGACTCCACACAAATTTGACTTCTTTCTTCAGCAACTCAGTAATAGGCTTCGCAATTCGAGAGAAGTCCGGAATAAATCTTCGGTAATAACCAGCTAATCCCAGAAAACTCCGAATCTGACGAACAGTTGTTGGTGGCTTCCAGTTCATCACCTCTTGCACTTTATCAGGATCAACAGCTATTCCAGCCTGAGAGATAGTGTGACCCAAGAATTTGATTTCCTTTAGCCAAAAATCACACTTGGATAACTTGGCGTAAAGGTGGTGCTCTCGCAGACGTTGAAGCACTACATGCAAGTGCCCGGCATGTTCTTCCTCGTTCTTTGAGTACACCAGAATGTCATCGATGAAAACCACCACGAACTTATCCAATTCCGGCATAAAAACAGAATTCATCAGATACATGAAATATGCTGGTGCATTTGTCAGCCCAAATGACATCACCAAGAATTCATATAGCCCATATCTGGTTGAGAATGCCGTCTTCGGAATATCACTTGCTCGTATTTTGATCTGATGGTAGCCAGAGCGAAGGTCTATCTTGGAAAACACCTTGGCCCCGACCAACTGGTCAAAGAGAACATCAATACGAGGCAAAGGATACTTGTTCTTGATAGTTACCGCATTAAGAGGGCGGTAATCTATACACAGCCTCAAGCTTTCATCCTTCTTCTTCACAAACAGTGCTGGGCATCCCCAAGGCGAAGTGCTTGGGCGAATGAAACCCTTATCCAGCAACTCTTGCAATTGCTTCTTCAATTCTGCCAACTCAGCGGGTGGCATTCGGTAGGGCCTCTTGGAAATTGGGGCCGTTCCCGGTTGCAACTCGATGGCGAATTCAATGTCCCGGTCCGGTGGCATTCCTGGCAATTCATCAGGAAAGACATCTGCATACTCACAGACTACTGGGATCTTCTTCAGGGGTAGCTCCGTCATAGAGAAAGCACATGACTGAGAAGAACCCTGACTAGGCAAAATCAAAGTGAAATTTCCGCAGAAGGGAGAACTAACTTCCACGGTACGACTGGCTACATCAAGCACAGCTTGGTGCAAGGTCATCCAATTTGCCCCTAGAATAATGTCCACATTCTCCAATCCCAACACAAGAAGAGTGGTTTTGATAATGTGGCTTCCCAGTTGAATAGGCACACTTTGGTTTAATTGATTAGTTGCAATTTTACCCCCAGGTGTGACTATCATGAATGACCCTTTTGAGTGAGAGAATGGCAGTTTGCATTTAGCACTGAACTTTCGGCTAATGAAACTATGAGATGCACCAGAATCAAACAGAATTAAAGCAGGTTGATTATAAACTGAAAAGATACCAGTCATGATAGGAGCTCCTTCTGGCACTTCCTCAAGAGCAGTGAAGTTGAGCTTCCCTTGCCTGACTTGCACCTTCTGCTTTCTTCCCTTGTCTTGATTTGGTGCTGGCATCTGCCTCTGCTGGTTCCTGGGGCAATTTTTAGCATAGTGGCCCACATTGCCACAAGTGAAACACTTGTTCCCATTGCCCTGGCGGAACTGCTGCTGCTGCGGAGGCTGATTGTTCCTTGGGGCGGGAGCTGGGTAGCGGTTGGGTGTCGGCTGCTGCTGCTGAGGTGGCCTGATCACCCATCTGCCTGCCTGCTGCTGGAAACCCCTGCTCTGGTTGTGAGAAACAATCCGGAACCTCTGAGCTGGAGCGGATGGTGCTGCCATTGGTGCCTTTCTCTTCTTCTCTGCCCGGTGAGCAACAATGCAATCCTCCTGGGAGATGGCCATATTGACCAACTCATTGAAGCTATTGGCCCGGACAGTGTTGAGTCGTTCCCGCAGCTTGGTATTGAGACCCCTGCGGAAGCGATCCCTCTTCTTCTCATCGGAATCAGCATGATACCCTGCATACTGGCATAAGTCATTGAAGGCTTGCGCATACTGCAGTACCGTGCGGGTTCCTTGATTGAGGGCCAGAAATTCATTCAACTTCCGATCAAGAATGCCAGCTGGAATGTGGTGTCCTCTGAAGGCAGTCTTGAATTCCTCCCAAGATACCTCACGATCAGCGGGGAGCATAGCACGGAAGTGATCCCACCAAGTCCGAGCAGATCCGCGAAGCTGCTGCGCGGCGAAGCGGGTCTTGGTAGCATCAGGGCAGTCTCCCGTGAGGAGGGGAAACTTGGACTCGACGACGCGAAGCCATACGTCGGCGTCCAACGGATCCTCTGCTTTGGCGAACAAGGGCGGCTGCGTGCTCAGAAACTCCTGGTATGTTGCCATAGCCGGAGGTCGCTGAGGCTGGCCTCCACCATGCTGCTGGGGGTGGGGCTGCCGCTGCAAGAGCTGTCGCAGAATCTCATTCTGCTGGGCCATCAGCTCCTGCACTGTGGGAGCTGGAGGAGGTGGCGGGGGAACCTGCTCGTTCTGCCCGCGACGCTGCCTAGCTGCCATCTGAAAACAGAGATTGTCGCCATTGTTATCCCAACTCACAATTTCGAACGGCAAGATATCATTTCATATAGAAGAAAAAGAATGCCATAATCATAATATCAGGTTCGAAATGAAGATAACATGGTGACAAGGATCCCACAGATTCCAAATGTTCACAGGGTTACATTTATCAGGGGAAAGTACCCACAAGCCTAGTCCAAAATGTGATACTACTAAGCTCGCATAGGTTTCTATCCACCTAAAATGTCAAGGTGACAGCTTAACCCTGAGCGGTGGAAGCGACACTGGATGCGGGTGAAGGGGGCATCGCGGAGGTAGTCCCATTGGCACCAGGGGCTGGTCCTAGCTCCTCGGGAGCCTCTTCTCCCTCGCTTCCTGCTTCATTGGCCTCCATTTCCAGGTGGTGCATGTCCAGGTGGTCGTTTGCTTCCTCGAGTTCCCTCTGCACATCGTGAAGCTGGTTCTCCAAGACATCAATAGTGTTGTCTCGGATCTCCACCTGCTGTTCCAGGGTAGCGATACGCTGGTTCAGCCTCTCCACCTGCAGATCCTTTTCCACCAACTCTGTGGATAGATCGACCACAAAATCTTCCCGACTGTCGAGAGTGAGCTTGGCAGTCCGAGCGGTGTTAGCGAGAAGTGTCATAGCATCGCTCTGAAGGGCCTGAAGGCGGTACAGCGCACTCATGCACTGAACAGTGACCCTCCCAACCAAGTCAGGATACATGGCCCACACATCCTTCACATGGCTCACGCGGTTACACCACATGGGATCATCCTTCCTCTCAGCAGGGAAGAGTCCCAAGGGGTGCATCACCATCTCCAGGGGGTGGTAGCCACAGAAAGTCGTCAGAGCCTTCATGGCTGCTGCCTCAACGGTGTCGTCCGTCCTGAGTCCGATCGTCTCAGAGTCAAGAGAACGCCAACCCGGCTGAAGGGGATGAGCCTCCAAGGCCAGCCAGACCCGACAACGAGGTACCCGATGCTCCTCATACAACTGCACCGTGTACAAAGGGGGCGTAGGGTAACCGGCGGAGTTAAGCACTTCCCACAAGATGGATGGAAAGCCATCGCGAGAAAGGAAGTCAGAACTGAAACGAGAGTCTCCTCCACTAGCGGGGGTGGGTGAATTCATCTGCGGAAGGGGATCAAAGATAAAGATTATGGTGGAGGGAAAAAGAAAAAGAGAGCCCGAATGATTTTAAAGAAAAAGGGGTTAGCTCAGTTTTAATTCCTCTTTGTGTTTTGTAATGCATGCATGCTGGAAGAAACGTTACCTCTCAAAAGAAAATAGGGTGCCTTTTTAGGGCATCCTAAATTATAGGTATTGGCCCACGGGGCCTAATTAATTAGCCACCTATTTCCCTCTATGCCTAAGGCCTTTCGTCCTAGGTCTAGCGGTCTAGTCCTGACGATCTATAGCAGTTTCTAGGCAAGTTTTAGATTTTGAAAATTGGTATTCTTGGTTTATTGTTTTTCTCTGTGGTGGAATTTGCTCCGATACCAGCTGTGGCAGAACCACCCGAATTATTCCAGCTTAAGTGCCTAAGTCATGCCTCAAGGGCCGTGACACACTTAAATCGGAATAACCCGTCAGTCCTTCAGATCTAGTCTGATAGAGCCACTTAACCAGGATCAAATTCCACAATCTCACTCGAAGGTGAGTCACAGAAGAAATACAATAAAACAGGAATCCTCAAATTAGGTACTGAATCATTACATAAATCGGAGTTCTGGAGTAGCAAATAAAGTTTGTTAAGTAAAGTGCAGCGGATAATCGATGTCGTCGGTAATGAGGAAATGGGCAAGGCCTAGCCCACTACTCCTCATGCTCCTCTCCTGCCGGAGCAACATCCCACTCGACCGTCCAACCCGGTGGCAGGGTGGTAGGCCAAGTCACACCATCAACCAACTCCTGCATGGTACCTGCAAAAATGGTGCCACAAGCAAGGCTGAGTATACTAATACTCAGCTAGACTTACCCGGTGTGAGGAGTCTACTCCTCTACCTCTAGACTATGCAGCTGTTTGGCTGAGGGGTTTGGTTTGCCAAAAGCACTAGCCGAGTCTAAAAACAAGTTTTAGCTTTTCCAATTCTAGTATCATTAATTCAGCTAAGTTTGCTCTTTCTAAGCATACATGGTAACAATCATTTAGTTCAATCAACAAGTTATCTCATGTAACCACATTTCACTTCTTACTCGATGCAGTACAAGGAATCAAGCAGTCTCATTAGCTGCGAGAAGCAGACGATTCGAATCGAGTTTTAAACCTTGCAAGGTAAACCTAAACACACGGCATGTCAGGGTACTCCGACCCCACACATGACAACCGTCCCCATCGATTCCCCGTTCGCGTCCAGGCCTCACCGCCTTGGCATACAATGCTCCACTGACCCCGGCTGCCGCCGTGCAGTGACCGCACTTGTACCCACCATAGCTAGCATGGGAGAACCAGTCTCAGGTCGCATGAGGGATAAAGTCCGCGCCCGGCTTCACTCAGGTACTAGGTTTACCGGTTACCATTTTTCCCGGCATGTGTTTAGTACGTTCAAAAGCTTGACTCAGGTATCCACACATTAATCCTTAATTCATTTTCCCGTCTCATGGACAAGGCATCCTCCCTGGATCCAAGTCCATAGACCAACATCTATCCCGTTATCAAGATGAATACAATCAATTCCTGACCTCGCGCGAGTGCTAGAAAAATCACTCGACTTCTACCGAGATCCTGATTAGCAAAGCAGCTACTCGACCTAGCATACTAGTATCCATCTCAAAAAGGAGTCCTAAGTTCATGCAACTAGAGGTTTCAAGCAACTCCTACACTTAAGTGCACATTACAAACCTACAAGCATTAAGTGTAGTAAAGTAGCATATAATAATAGGTTATGCATAAAACCGGGGCTTGCCTTCGATTGCTGGGGCTGCGGGGAGATCCTCAATGGCAGCCTCTGAAGCCTGCTCCTGGTCCTCCTCTTGGACAGGTCCTTGCTCGGGGATGAGCACGTACTCTCCGTCGGCTAGATTACAATCTAATGAATGCAATGCGTAAGATATATGCATGATATGATATGTGCTTTTTTTTTGAAATCATAACTTAAAGGTGTATAATCTTTCTTGAGTTAAACAAAGTCAACTTTACTTATGCAAGACCCTTGGGTAGTATACTTGGTAGATTAAGTTAAACTTTAGCTAAGGCAAGTGGTAGGTTTTACTTTTAGGGGTTCCACTGAATTCCTTTAAGTCTTAGGGATAAATGATAAGTACTCAAGTTAGACTTATTGAGGTGGGGTTTATTTCCTCTTTCCTTTTTCTTTATTCTCTTTAATGTTTTGGAGTAGGTTTGAACTACAAGTTGCTTTTATAAAATTCTAAAAATTCTGTAAAAATTACAGTGGCTTGCTACTGGTGTGTGTTTCTCTGTCTTAAAATTTGGGGATCAGAAAGTGAATAGTTTTCTCTGCACAAAATTGTTAAATTCTAGGGTAAAAGAGGTGCTTTGAACTACAACTACCATTTAACAGTGGGTAATTCTTCAAAACTTATTTTTGCTGGCTTTTAGGTGTTATAACATGACTTGATACAAATTTCTAGTCATTAATACCTTTTAATTATTTTTCTATGGTTTTCTCAATTTTCTAGCCAAATGGGTGCTTTCTACTACCACTATATTTGAAAAATATCAAACAACAGAATTCTTATTTTTCTTAGTCATTGTTTTGTGCAAGAGCAATCATTCTGAAGTTTGGCATCTTTTGCTTAAGGGAAGGGGGGTGGGGTGCCTTATTTGAATTAAATGGCCTTTCCCTTGAATATTTAACAAATGGTATGAGTTTGCTTCTTTTTCATGGGTTTGCATTTTTCTCTGGTAGTTTACCTCATCATGGACTTAGCTAATTTTTGGTTGCCCATTATCTCATTATTTGAGGTTGTTCATGATTTAGTTTGGAAAATGCCTTATTATCACTTTGTATTTATTTCCCTTACTTAAAAAGTTGGACTGAGGTGCTCCATATTTTTGTAGTGGGGCTCTGGTGGTTATAAGTTCACTGGATTTTTGTTAAGCATTTTGGTTATAGTTTTGCCTCCTTAATAATTGATTTTCAGTCTTATTTAGGCTAAACAAATCACTTTAATTTAAAACTAATCCAAACTAATAGTCTCTGTATTTTTCCTAGGTTCTTTGTTTCATAAATAAACTAGGAAAAATAATATTAGTCACTGTTCATTAGTTTCTAACACCCTTATGATTTTCTCTAAGTTTTGGTCAAAACATCTTCAAATGAGAAACTACATCATAATGTCTAATGCTGGGGTTCCTACTATTTTTAAACAGTGTCTAAAAGAGGTCTGAATACCCACAAATTTTCTTAAGTCTAGTACAGAAGAAAAACTAATTTTCCTTGATTAAATAAGGTTTAGGGGGTTTCTGTTTTTAATTTTAAACTCTAAAAGGTTGAACAGAAGCATAGGGTTTACTATTTTTAAATGATAGATTGTAATATACAGAGGCTAGCAAAATTGGTTTGACATTTTTTTGAGTAAGAATTCATCAAGTTATGAATTTTACAAGTTCTCTGGTTATTTAAAAGGATTTCAGAATCGATTTAAATGAAAACTACTTTGCACTGGGGTCCCTGGACGTTTTCTAAGTTTTTCCTCGCGAATCAGTCCTCAGGTTACTATTCACCAGGGTCTCTGACATTGCAGAAAACCCCTCGGGTTCTTCACCTCCTAACCCGAGGTCCTTAGCTAATCTTAAACAGTAGCCGCGGCGGGGAAAAGGGCGGAGGGGCTTACCGGCGGCGAGACTGCTCCGGTGAAGTGGTCGAGGATGAAGGGGAGGTCCTGGGGATCACAACGGTGGGCGAAACACCGTCGGAGATGGCCGGAGTCGGTCGGTCCACGCGCGCAGGCGGGGATGCTCGTCGGCGGCGAGGAGACCGGCCTGGCCACGGCGAGATAGGTCAATTGAACGGGTCAGAGAGGTTCACGGGATGCCAGAGAAGACATGAGCGAAAGGAATTGGGCGGAGACTCACCGGATAACTCGGTCCACGCGCGGCGGCGGATGACCGAAGTCCGGCGAAGTCGATCTCGGGCCTCCGGTGAAGTCCGGCTGGGTCCGAGGGCTTGGCGAGCTTCACGGGCTACTGGTGGAGCTGGCCGAAGCACTGGCTTGACTTGAGGGTGGCTGGAGGGAGCTGGCCACGGTGGCCGAAGCTCGGGCGGCAATGGCGGGCGGAAATCAAGCTCGCCGGAGCTAAGGAAAGCGGCTGGCCGAAGAGGGTGAGTGCGGGGTGAAGTGAGGCGCGCCTGGGGAGGCTTTATAGGCGCGGGCGGGCACGGCCGAGGGCGAGGACGCGCGGCGGACTTGACCGAACGCCGGGGAGCGCGCGCGCGCGGGTTGGGCGAGCTCTGGCACGCCGGCCAGGGTCGAACACGTGGGAGCACGCGTTCTGCCCAAGTTCTGGCGCGTGTAGTCGCTCATCCGAGCCTGCTCTCGCCTTGGTCAATGCACAAAACCTCTTCCCCTCCCTACAAGCTACCATTCTTGTGTGGAGGTCATAGGATTTTGCCTACTGGTTGCAGAGATATGGAGCCAGGAAATCTGGTCTGTCTCCCTGCGCAAATCCGAGGCAAATCCAAGGTTTAGTCGTGTCTAGGGCTCGCGTCCCAATGCCATCTTCTGGCACACGACAGAGGGGTTAGTTAGGCACATTTTTGTCAATGGGACCATTAGGATTCGAGTTAAGGATCAAGGTGAACATCTCTGATCTTTGGATCAAGGTCTGATTTTCAGAAATCTGAAATTCAGAATTCTTATTAAGTCCACACATGGAAAGCTTGATTTGGGGTTTTATTTGAGCTATTTTGGCTAAGCTTTCTCAATCTTTCTTGCTGCCCATTAAATATACTTTAATTTTTATAATTGGCTCAACTCAAAATTTTAAACTTTTCACTTCCTTTTTCTTACTTTCTGAATTTTGCTCTTGGGGCTCATTTTGGGATTTTTAAACTAGGGTTGCATGATCTTATCTTTTAAGGGACTCAATTGCTTTGATCATGACACTTTTAAGTATGTACTTGGTGACTTCATCATTACTTAAGTTATTTTGATGCTCATGCTTACTTTGGTTCACATAAAATAATGGTTCTAGGTTTAGCTTTTGAAGGAAAACCCTGAGTGACACTGGGGTGTCACAAACCTAACCACGGTCAACCATAGAATGTTAAAGTGATTTTTGGTTTTCAAAAATAGTTTTTGAATTTGGGAACTTGAGCTATAGCAAACACCATTACCTGTGCGAAAAAATACTAAGGAAGAATTACATCATGCAACTCAAGATTTACATAAAATTTTATACGTCCGTTGCATGAAGTCCTTGTTGCTTCCTTAAGTTCCTATTGCTTTCTAATCATACACTCGGAACAAAAACTGTTAGTACCCTTATTTGTTTTGTCATTAAATCACCAAAACCCTCACTAGGGGTTGATTGCACTTACAATCTCCCCCTTTTTGGTGATTGATGCCAAAACAATTAAGGTCAAAAAGATAAACATTTGAAATAGTAAAGTTCTTTTGAATGATTGTATGTAGATGGCTCCCCCTAAATGTGTGCATGAATGTGAATCAAGTGAGTTGACATAATATGTCATATGAGCAACACATTTAGAGATAGTGACCAAGTCCATACTAAATACAATCATCTGAGGGGTGCAAGAGTGTCATAAAAGGAGTTGTGATGCATATGACTATCTCTAAACACACATCATAGCAAAGTAATCATTACAAACTGATGGGACAAAGGATGATGGCCAGAAGACCATCATGTTACATTGAATAATATGCCAACATTTTTATTTCAACATTAATAAGAGGGTACAAGCCACAACAGTGGTTAAAACAAAACAATAAACAAAATAGAAATAAAGAGTCAAAAGAACCACAAACAGAATGACTAGAAATTTTGATTTTCACCCCTTTTTGGCAGCAAGTACCAAAAATGAGGAGAGGGGAGAAGAAAACATAGGAATCAATATCCTCCAGGAGGAGGATAGGATGGAGGATAAGACGGAGGATAGGATGTGTAGTCGGGAAAGAAGATCCGCATCATGTCTTTCTCGAGTGAGGAGTCCCTAGGGGGCTCATCACCCACAGAAAAACCGAATGCAGAAGACGTACGATGAGGAGGAGGAGGTGGAGGAGGAGGGTGGTGATGGTAACTAGAGCCGGAAGGCCGCGGGTCACCAGGAATGGGTCCTGGACCCAGGTAGGGAGGAGGAGGATAGTGACCGGAGCCGGATGGCCTGGGGTCACCGGGAGTGGGTCCCTGACCCGAATAGGGAGGAGGATGAGGAGGAGCCGAGGTATAGTAGGGGTCATCAAAATCCTCGACCTCATCCTCCAGGGTAATGAATGGCACACCAAACTCCTGTTGGTGCCACTCATTAAGGTCCGCGGGGAAGGTAGGGGTTGGAGGTGAAGGGGACCTAGGAGGAAGAGGGTGACCTGTCTTGGCTACATAACAAAGAAAATCCTCATGCAGCCGGTCAGTCCTGCGATGATGCATAGACTCCTCGACCGCCCGAGTGCGGCACATGGCGAAGACGCCAAGAAGGCCCTTGGCTAGACGAATGAAAAGTCCCCAGCCTTGACCCCGTCCCTGGCTCGGACCACTTCCTCTCCCGCTGCGGTCCATCGGACGTGAGGCAGCGACGATGCGAGAGGAGGATGGGTGATGTGGAGGCTAAGGAGGTGGCTCATCAGAAGATGCAGGGCCTCGAGACCCTGAGGGAGCCCGCTTTGTACGAGCAGCTGGGTTGGTGGAATCAACCCAGTAGGGTACATAGCGGGAGTGTTTGACAGGTTTTTCGAAGTGAGTCTGGGTGACCACTTCGATCATCTTCATAATAAAGGGTGCATGAAGACACCCCTTCAGAGGAGACCAGGAAGCACGAAGGATCTCTTCCCAGATCATGTCAAACACATTGATGCGGGCGAGACTGTTGGGAGCAAGGAGGAGAAGGAAGACCCGACTCTCCAAAGGATGTTCATTTGATTCCCGCCCTTCGGGAGAACGGTTATCCTGGACAAAGAGTTAAGGTACCTGTAGTACCTATGCATGTTGGCGGTGGTCCAGAACTCTCGATCCATAGAGACATGAATAAATTCAGTCTCTTCCCGCATGGGCAGCCTAATGTAATGAACTCGCATGTTGCTGCCCTGAATATCAGCATCAGAGAAGCCCAAAATATGGGCAAAACGACAGTAGCTGACTTTGTGCCAGTTCCCCTAGATAAAGAAATACATGACTGGGTAATCATACCCATCAGCTTCTTCATCTACTTTCTTGACCGAGAGGGTGGCATAAAACTGAGCTATCACCTCGTCGTTCCAGGGGTATTCCATTGTCATAATATTTTTTAACCCCTTTCTCTCCAGATTACGGAGAGCTAACATCATGTCAGCATCTCCCATATTCTCACATCCTTCCCAGTCAATAAACCGATGCCTAACGACTGGTGTTTCTTGGTCAAGATGACTGAATTATAGAAATCAGCCTGGAAAAGATTCCAGAACCGAGGGTCCTGGACACCAGGATGACGAGGAGTGAGAGTAGGGTTAGTGAGAGTACCTAGAGGGGGGTGAATAGGTGATCCTGTAAAAATTCAACAACTAATAGCCACAAAACTTGGTTAAGTGTTAGATGGCTAAATAGCGAACTCTTGCGAACACACAAGTAATCACAGGAAGGCAATCACAAGAGACACGCGAGTTATCCCGTGGTTTGGCCAAGTAATACTTGCCTACTTCCATGTTGTGGCGTCCCAATGGACGAGGGTTGCACTCAACCCCTTTCAAGTGATCCAATGATCAACTTGAATACCACGGTGTTCTTTCTTATACTTTCTCCCATTTGCGAGGAATCTCCACAACTTAGAGCCTCTCGCCCTTACAATTTATGATCACAAAGATGCACGGAAGTAAGGGAGGGGAGAGCAACGCACACAAGACTCAAAATGAGAGCACAATCACGCACACAAGTCACAATTTGAGCTCTAAGTTCAACACACGGAGTTCCCAACTCAAGAGGAGCTCAAATTGCTAGCACAAAGAATCAAATGCGTGGGAATAGAGTCTGGATGCTTAGAAATGATCAAAAAATGCTTGAGTAACTCCTCCATGCGCCTAGGGGTCCCTTTTATAGCCCCAAGGCAGCTAGGAGTCGTTGGAGGCAACTTTGGAAGGCTAATCTTGCCTTCTGTCGGGTGGCGCACCGGACAGTCCGGTGCACCACCGGACAGTCACTGTAGCTGTCCGGTGCGCGATCTCCTTCCTTTTCTGGCGCATCCGACCGTTGCAGATTTCTGGCAGTTGGCGCACCGGACAGTCCGGTGCCCCCTGCCGACCGTTGGCGCGCCCACGCGTCGCGCGCGGATTGCGCGGCCGACCGTTCGAGCAGTCGAACGTTGGCTCACCGGACAGTCCGGTGTCTCACCGGATAGTCCGGTGAATTTTAGCCGTACGCCGTTGAACGTTTCCCGAGAGCAACGACTTCGCCGTGGATGACTCACCGGATAGTTCGGTGAACCACCGGACAATTCAGTGAATTATAATCGTACGCCGCTGTCAAGTCCCGAGAGTGGCCTGTTCACCGGAGGATGGTCTGGCGCACCGGACACTGTCCAGTGCACCACCGGATAATCCGGTGCACCTAGACCGAGCAGGAGCCAACTCAATTCCAATCCTTTTTCTTCTGTTTCTATCACTTAGACACAATACATTAGTACCCAAATCAATGTACTAAGTCTTAGAAACGTACCTTGTTGCATGATTTGCACTTCTTCAATCTTTGGCACAAATTAAGACTTATGTGTTGGACACTTAATCACCAAAACACTTTAGAAATGGCCCAAGGGCACATTTCCCTTTCAATCTCCCCCTTTTTGGTGATTTATGCCAACACATCAAAAAGCAACTAAAATAAGTGCAACATCAATGCAATTTGAGAACAAGAATTGTTTTCGATTCAAATTTGGCATATTTGGATCATTCTTTGCCACCACTTGGTTTGTTTTTGAAATCAAACTCATTTTTCTATCTCTAAGTCAAACACACTTGTTTAGGCATAAAGAGAGGTATTCCAAGAGAAAAATTGATCAAGAGCCAAAAACTCCCCCTTTTTCCCATAATCAAACATTCTCCCCACAAGAGACCAAATTTTGCAAATTAGAGTGTTTTGACAAATCAAAAGTGCTAACTCTACTATTTTCAAATTTCTCAAGTGGTAGCTGATCCATTTTCTTTGGCCTTTAATTTCTCCCCCTTTGGCATTAAGCACCAAAACGGGATCATTCTTGGCCCTTTAGCCCCATTGCCTCACCAAAATTGTCAATTAAGATCAAAAAGGCAATAAGAGCATAGATATGAACTTGGAGTTATTACCGGAGTGCAGTGGAAGTCTTTGCATGGTCCAAGTTCACCTTTCCCTTTCAATTCACTTTTGAGACTAAAACAAGAACTCAAACACAAAGGTTAGTCTCAAAGGGTCAAGTTGTGGCATGCCTCCCCCTAAATAAGTGCATCACTTGCAAATGGACTTGTGAGGTCCGGGGATCATGTGTACAACTTGAGCACCACAAACATAGATTGAAATACATAAATTACATGATCAAAGGCATAAAACACATGTATGCTATAGATCAATCCAAGTTACGTGAATCTAAGACATTTAGCTCATTACGCAACCTGCAAAACCTTTTCTCATCTAAAGGCTTGGTGAAGATATCGGCTCGCTGGTTTTCGGTATTGATATGGTACACCTCGATATCCCCCTTTTGCTGGTGGTCTCTCAGGAAGTGATGCCGGATGTCTATGTGCTTAGTGCGGCTGTGTTCAACAGGATTATCCGCCATGCGGATTGCACTCTCATTGTCACATAGGAGTGGGACTTTGCTCAGATTGTAGCCAAAGTCTCGGAGGGTTTGCCTCATCCAAAGTAGTTGCGCGCAACACTGTCCTGCGGTAACATACTCTGCCTCAGCGGTGGATAGGGCAACGGAAGTTTGTTTCTTTGAACTCCAAGACACCAGGGACCTTCCTAGGAATTGGCACGTCCCTGATGTACTCTTCCTATCAACCTTGCACCCGGCATAATCGGAGTCTGAATATCCAATCAAGTCAAAGGTAGACCCCTTTGGATACCAGATCCTAAAGCAAGGCGTAGCAACTAAATATCTAAGAATCCGCTTAACGGCCACAAGGTGACATTCCCTTGGGCCGGATTGATATCTAGCACACATGCATACACTAAGCATAATATCCGGTCTACTAGCACATAAATAAAGCAAGGAACCTATCATAGACCGATATGCCTTTTGATCAACAGACTTACCTCCTTTGTTGAGGTCGACATGTCTGTCGGTGCCCATTGGTGTCTTTGCGGGCTTGGCGTCCTTCATCCCGAACTGCTTGAGCAAGTCTTGTGTGTACTTCATTTGGGAGATGAAGGCGCCGTCCTTGAGTTGCTTCACTTGGAACCCAAGGAAGTAGTTCAACTCACCCATCATTGACATCTCAAATTTCTATGTCATCACCCTGCTAAACTCCTCACAAGACTTTTGGTTAGTAGAACCAAATATTATGTCATCGACATAATTTGGCACACAAATAAGTCACCATCACAAGTCTTAGTGAAAAGAGTTGGATCGGCTTTCCCAACCTTGAAAGCATTAGCAATTAGAAAATCTCTAAGGCATTCATACCATGCTCTTGGTGCTTGCTTAAGTCCATAGAGCGCCTTAGAGAGCTTACACACATGGTCGGGGTACCGTTCATCCTCAAAGCCAGGGGGTTGCTCCACATACACCTCCTCCTTGATTGGCCCGTTGAGGAAAGCGCTCTTCACATCCATTTGGAACAACCTGAAAGAGTGGTGAGCGGCATAGGCTAATAGAATGCGAATAAAATCTAGCCTAGCCACAGGAGCGAAAGTCTCCTCGAAATCCAAACCTGCAACTTGGGCATAACCTTTTGCCACAAGTTGAGCCTTGTTTCGCGTCACCACCCCGTGCTCGTCTTGCTTGTTGCGGAACACCCACTTGGTTCCCACAATGTTTTGCTTGGGACGTGGCACCAGGGTCCAAACTTCATTTCGCTTGAAGTTGTTGAGCTCTTCCTGCATGGCCAACACCCAGTCCGGATCTTGCAAGGCCTCTTCTACCCTGAAAGGCTCAATAGAAGAGACAAACGAGTAATGCTCATAAAAATTAGCTAGACGTGAGCGAGTTGTGACTCCCTTGCTTATATCACCCAAAATCTGGTCGACGGGATGATTCCTTTGAATCGTCGCTCGGACTTGAGTTGGAGGGGCTCATGGTGCTTCTTCTTCCACAACTTCGTCTTCGTGTTCTCCCCTTGATCACACGCCTCTTCTTGAGGAACCTGATCATCATCTTGAGTTGGGGGGTGCACCATTGTTGAGGAAGAAGGTTGATCTTGCTCTTTGTGTTCCTGTGCTCGCACATCTCCAATCGCCATGGTGCGAATTGCGTCAGTTGGAACATCATCTTCATCTACATCATCAAGATCAACTTGCTCTCTTGGAGAGCCATTAGTTTCATCAAATACAACGTCGCTAGAGACTTCAACCAAACCCGATGATTTGTTGAAGACTCTATACGCCTTTGTATTTGAGTCATAACCTAACAAAAACCCTTCTACAGCTTTGGGAGCAAATTTGGAATTTCTACCTTTCTTCACTAGAATATAACATTTACTCCCAAATACACGAAAGTATGAAACGTTGGGTATGTTACCGGTTAGAAGTTCATACGAGGTCTTCTTGAGGATGCGATGAAGGTAGACCCGGATTATGGCGTGGCAAGCTGTGTTCACAGCTTCCGACCAAAACCGCTCGGGCGTCTTGAATTCTCCAAGCAACGTCCTCGCCATGTCTATGAGCGTCCTGTTCTTCCTCTCTACCACACCATTTTGCTGTGGTGTGTAGGGAGTGGAGAACTCGTGCTTGATTCCTTCCTCCTCAAGGTACTCCTCCACTTGTAAGTTCTTGAATTCGGACCCGTTGTTGCTTCTTATCTTTTTTTACCTTGAGCTCAAATTCGTTTTGAGCTCTCTTTAGAAAGCGCTTGAAGGTCCCTTGGGTTTCTGATTTATCCTACAAAAAGAATACCCAAGTGAAGCGGGAAAAATCATCAACAATAACAAGACCATACTTACTTCCCCTGATGCTAAGGTAGGCGATGGGTCCGAAGAGGTCCATATGAAGTAGCTCCAGAGGTCTTGATGTGGTCATCACATTCTTGCTGTGATGAGTACTTCCCACCTGTTTGCCTGCTTGACAAGCTGCACAAGGTCTATCTTTTTCGAAAAACACATTTGTTAGACCTAACACATGTTCTCCCTTTAGAAGTTTGTGAAGGTTCTTCATCCCAACATGTGCTAGACGGCGATGCCACAGCCAGCCCATGCTAGTCTTAGCAATTAAGCATGCATCTAGATCGGCCTCCTCTTTTGAAAAATTAACTAAATAGAGTTTGTCGTCTAGTACACCCTTAAAATCTAGTGAACCATCACTCCTTCTAAAGACAGACACATCTACATTTGTAAATAGACAATTATGACCCATGTTACATAATTGACTTACAGATAATAAGTTATGCCCGAGCGATTCAACTAAGAACACATTTGAAATAGAATGCTCGGATGAAATGGCTATTTTCCTAGTCCTTTAACCTTGCCTTGGTTCCCATCTCCAAAGATGATCGACTCTTGGGAATCTTTGTTCTTGATGTAGGAGGTGAACATCTTCTTCTCCCCCGTCATATGGTTTGTGCATCTGCTGTCGATAATCCAGCTTGAGCCCCTGGATGCATAAACCTGCAAGGCAAATTAGGCTTGGGTTTTAGGTACCCAACTCTTGTTGGGTCGTACAAGGTTAGTAACAATAGCCTTTGGGACCCAAATGCAAGTCTTGTCTCCCTTGCATTTGGACCCCATATTTCTAGCAACCACTTTTTCATTTTTACATGAAAGAACAAACGTAATGTTGCAAGCATGAAAGACAGTGGTAGGTTTATTACACACTTTCCTAGGAGCATGAGACACAAAATTCCTCCTAGGCCTACCATTTAAGTTGGAACTTGAAGCAATCATGGCATGTGAGTCAAAAGCATTATAACTCCTATTATAATGAGAATTTCTAGAAAATTTTCTATCATTATACATGAAAGCATGATTCTTTTGACTACTACTAGCCATAGGGGCCTTCCCTTTCTCCTTGTTGGAAATGGGAGCCCTTTGACTTGTTAAGTTCTTGGCTTCATTTCGAAAGCCAAGTCCATCCTTAATTGAGGGATGTCTACCAATGGTGTAGGCATCCCTAGCAAACTTTAACTTATCAAAGTCATTTTTGCAAGTCTTAAGTTGGGCATTAAGACTTGCCACTTCACCATTTAATTTTGCAATAGAAGTAAGGTATTCAACACATGCATCAACATCAATATGCTTACATCTGTTACAAATACTAACATGCTCTACATATGAACTAGACTTATTTGCTTCTTCTAACTTAGCATTTAAATTATCATTAACGCTCTTTAAATTAGACATGGTTTCATGATAAGAAGATAATTCGGAAGAAAGCATTTCATTTCTTTTAACCTCTAAAGCAAGAGACTTTTGCACACTTACAAATTTATCATGCTCTTCATATAAAAGATCCTCTTGCTTTTCTAAAAGTCTATTCTTTTCATTTAAAGCATCAATCAATTCATTGATTTTATCTATTTTGGTTCTATCTAAACCTTTGAATAAACTTGTGTAATCTACTTCATCATCACTAGAGTCATCATCACTTGAAGTAGTATACTTAGGGGTATCTCGAGCGCTTACCTTTTTCTCCTTTGCCATGAGGCAAGTATGGCGCTCGTTGGGGAAGAGAGACGACTTGTTGAAGGCCGAGGCGGCGAGTCCTTCATCGTCGGAGTCGGAGGAAGAGCAATCCGAATCCCATTCTTTGCCAAGGTGCGCCTCGCCCTTCGCCTTCTTGTAGGCCTTCTTCTTCTCCCTCTTCCCACTCTTTTCTTATTCCTGGTCATTAGTATTATCGGGACAATTTGCTATGAAATGACCAGTCTTACCACATTTAAAACATGAGCGCTTTCCCTTTGCTTTGCTCTTGTTGGGATGCTCCTTGCGTCCTTTTAGCGCCGTCTTGAAGCGCTTGATGATGAGGGCCATTTCATCTTCATTTAGCCCGGCAGCTTCAACTTGTGCCACCTTGCTAGGTAGTGCCTCCCTGCTGCTGCTTGTTGCCTTGAGTGCAACGGGTTGAGGCTCATATATGGGCATTGGGCCATTCAATGCATCATCAACGTATCTTGCTTCCTTGACCATCATACGCCCGCTCAAAAACTTTCCGAGTATCTCCTCAGGAGTCATCTTTGTGTACCTAGGATTCTCACGGATTAAGTTCACAAGATGAGGGTCCATAACAGTGAAAGACCTAAGCATAAGTCGGATGACGTCGTGGCCCGTCCATCTTGTGCTTCCATAGCTCCTGATCTTGTTGACCAGGGTCTTGAGCCTGTTGTACGTTTGCGTCGGCTCCTCTCCCCTGATCATGGCAAACCTTCCTAGCTCGCCATCCACCAACTCCATTTTGGTGATCATGGTGGCGTCGTTCCCCTCATGTGAAATCTTGAGGGTGTCCCATATTTGCTTGGCGTTGTCCAAGCCGCTCACCTTGTTATATTCATCCCTGCACAACGATGCTAACAAAACAGTGGTAGCTTGTGCATTCTTATGAATTTGTTCATTAATGAAGACAGGGTTATCTATACTATCAAATTGCATTCCATTCCCAACTATCTCCCAAATACTAGGATGGAGAGAGAAAAGGTGACTACGCATTTTGTGACTCCAAAAAGCGTAGTCCTCTCCATCAAAGTGTGGAGGTTTACCAAGAGGAATAGAAAGCAAATGGGCATTGGAATTATACGGAATACGAGAGTAATCAAATGAAAAATTTGAGTTAACCGGTGTAAGGAAAATGGACCCCGGGCCATTTGGCTAATTGAGTTTTTGTGTTTGATGAACAACACAATCCGTGAACTAATAAGTTTTCTAGTGTTTGTGTTTCTAGTTCACAGGATGCGAAGAGAATTGGACCAAGGCAATGAGGATGCAACACCTCAAAAGAAGACATAAAAAGATGCATAGGAGTCCAATACTCAAGAACAAAGAAGCCCGAAGAAATCAGCGAAGAAATCCAAGATAAGGGCTGTCAGCCAGCGCCTGGTGGCGCACCGGACATTGGTGTCCGGTGTGCACCGGACTGTCCGGTGGTGCACCGGACAGTCTGCGCAGAGAGGCCGCAGACAGGCGCTCTCTGGCTGTAGCACCGGTCTGTCCGGTGTGCACCGGACTGTCCGGTGTGCCAACGGGCAAAAGGCAACGGTCGGATCCAACGGTCGACTGCTACAGGCGCCAACGGTCGGCTGACGTGGCGTGCACCGGACACTGCACAGTAGATGTCCGGTGGTGCACCGGACCGACGACAGAAAGTTGTTGCTTTCAGCTTTCTGTCCAACGGCTAGTTGGGGGTGTGGAGGCTATAAATACCACCCCAACCGGCCATTCTCTAGTGTGGGAACCCAAGCAACATACCAAGACACAGTGCATATTTCCAAGAGCTCAAACACCCAAGTGCTTAATAGAATCACTCGGTGATTAGCGTAGGTGCTTTGCGAAGTGCTTAGGTTAGTTAGACCGCTTTAGCGCTTGCTCTAGGTGAACCCTAGTTAGTTGAGTGAGTTTTGTAAAACCACACAACCCCTCGGCTCTTGTGTGAGTCGTTGTAATTGTACCGAGTGGGCGAGAGTCTTGCGAGACCGTGACAACCGCGTTTGTGTCACGGCCGCCACCGTGTACCGGAGGGAACGAGACCCGCGGCGTTTCGGCCGAAAGCTCGATAGTGGAGACGGCGGGGAGCGTCCGAGAGGAGCCAGAAGCGGAGCACCACTTGCACGTGGAGAAGGCCCGCGGCTCTCTACGGAGTTACTCGACCGTGGTGCTTGTCCCTCACGTGGGCTTCCCTTTGCGTAGGGGCACCAACGAGGATTAGTCGGGACCTTGCGCGGTTCCGGATACCTCGGTAAAAATACCGGCGTCATCCACGAGAGTTTGCTTCTCTACTTTGCTTCTTAAGTTTCCGCATTTATATTAAGCATTTAAGTTTCAATCTTGTATTCATATTTATTTAGTATAGATTGAAACTTAGCCTTTGCGGTAGAGATAGCAACACTTAGACAAAACCTAGATTGCACTTTTTAGTTTGATTATTTGCATAGGTTTTGCTCTAGGGATTTATTTGTGGCCTAGTTTAGTAAAAGTTTTAGAAGTCCTAATTCACCCCCCCTCTTAGGCGTCACCCGTTTCCTACAAGTGGTATCAAAGGCCGGTTTGGCTCATTTGAAACGCTTTAGCTTCACCGCTAAAAGAGCCAACACTTTTTAGAGGAAGGGATGGATACCCATAGGCCACCACACTTCAACGACACTAACTTCCCATATTATAGTGCTAGAATGGCTTGTTACCTAGAGGCCGTTGATCTAGGTGTTTGGAGAGTCACTCGTGACGGGATGAAACCCCTCAAGAATCCCGAGAAACCCACCACGAGTGAGGAAAAAGAAATCCATTTAAATGCTAGAGCCAAAAATTGCTTGTATGAATCTCTTAGCATGGATATTTTCAATCAAGTATTTACCCTGAAAACTGCTAATGAGATTTGGCTAAAATTGCATGAGCTCCATGACGGCACATCCAATGTCCGTGAGCAAAAACATTGCCTAGTCTTAAATGAGTATAATTCTTTTGCTATGAAAGATGATGAGCTTGTTAGAGACATGTATTCTCGTTTGAATCTAATTATCAATGAGCTCAATTCGATTGACATTAATAAGCTAGGTGATGCGGACATTGTGAGGAAGATTATCTCCCTGCTACCACAACAAAGATATGGGAGCATCATCACCATCCTTCACAACATGGAGGACTTGAGCAACATGACCCCGACCATCGTGATTGGGAAAATCGCGGCTTTTGAGATGTCGCGAAAAATGAGTCGGGGAGAGGAGCCAACTTCCTCAAGACCATATGCTTTTGCATGTGATGAAAGGAAGGGCAAAAAGAATGCTCCCACTCCAAGTTCCTCAAGCGAAGAAGAGGAAGAAGAAGAAGAAAGTGATGATGATGAAGATAATCAACCATGCACATCATCCTCCGAGGACGAAGAAACAATCCGACGCGTCAGAAAGGTAATGAGGATGATCTGCAAGATTAATCTAATGGGTGTGCCCCTGCAGGTCGAGGATCTTCTCTTTAACATTGACAGGAAAAAGCAAAGGAAGAGAGGATGCTTCGCATGTGGGGAGAAGGGCCACTTCAGGGACAACTGTCCAAATATGGCCAAACCCAAAAAGGAGAGGAGCAAAGGCAAGGCGCTAACAAGTGTTAGAACTTGGGATGATTCTTCAAGTGAAGATGAACCTCCAAGGACGCGCAGCCACCGATCCTCGTCACGATCATCACGGTCATCACACAAATGCCTTATGGCAAGAGGTAACAAAAGCATTCCATCCTCTAGTGATGAAAGTAGTAGTGATGATGAAGGTGAGGGAAAGCCCTCTCTAGATGAGCTTGCAGAAGCCGTAGAATTTTTCCAGGATGTTTGCACTAAGCAAAAAGCTCAACTTAAAACTTTGAAAAATAAGTTGGTTAGCTCTCAAAATGATTACAAAGGTTTGCTAGAAAAATTTGAAACTTTTGCAAACTTAAATAGTGAGCTATCAACTAAAATTGAGCTATTAGAATCTAGTGCTCCATCCACTGCTACCGATGACAACCTTATTAAAAACAATGAAAAACTTAAGGCTAAGTTAGCTAGCTCCCAAGAAGCTATTGAAAATTTGCTAGAGAAAATGGAAATTCTTAGCATACACAATAATGAGCTAACTACTAAGCTAGAAAACATTGGTAGCACCCCAGCAGCATCTTTAGTTGAAATACCTGAAATAATTAAGAAAGATGCTTCTACTTCCTGCTTTGATTTAATTGATGATTCTAACCCCTGCAACCAAGTCATTGTTGAGAATATTGTTGTAGAGACATGTTCGGATGAGGTTGCAAAGGAAAATGAACAATTAAAGCAAGAAGTGGCTCGCCTTGGCAAGGCTTTGTATGACAAGAAAGGCAAAGCCAAACAAATCCGACCTCCACAGGATAACACCACTGCGGGAGTGAACAAGCCTGTAGAGGGAGAAACTGTGATTTGTAGGCTATGCCACATGGAAGGCCACAAGTCTTTCCAATGCAAGGCGATGACCGGGGATAAACAAAGGCAAAAGCTCAAGCAAAAGCCATCAAGCAAAATCTCCAACACCTACATCAAAAGGGTGAACAAAAAGGATGCTACACCATATTTGATCAAGAAGAAAAAGAATGGAAAGGTGATAGCAATCAAGGCCAACAAGCAAGCCAACAAAGGAAAAGGGGCCAAACGCATCTGGGTGCCAAAGGAGATAATTTCAACCATGAAAAGCACCAAGAAGGTTTGGATCCCGAAAGGGAAGTGAGTGGACCAAAGGTCTTCGGGAAATTTGGAGACTTGGCAAGTTTGGGATGTATATCATGGGATACATCATAATGGATCAAGTTTATTGCCAAGTGGGTTAGTGAAAATTTTGGACCCAAATTTCCCACCCATGACTAAGGTAACTAGTTTTATTGTATTTCCCGTTTTTAGATATGCGTATTGATAGTCGCCTAGAGGGGGGGTGAATAGGGCGAAACTGAAATTCTCAAAATAAACACAACTACAAGCCGGGTTAGCGTTAGAAATATAAACGAGTCCGCGAGAGAGGGCGCAAAACAAATCGCAAGCAAATAGAAGTGTGACACGCGGATTTGTTTTTACCGAGGTTCGGTTCTCGCAAACCTACTCCCCGTTGAGGAGGCCACAAAGGCCGGGTCTCTTTCAACCCTTCCCTCTCTCAAACGATCCCACGGATCGAGTGAGCTTTCTCTTCTTCTCAATCAAACGGGAACAAAACTTCCCCGCAAGGGCCACCACACAATTGGTGCCTCTTGCCTTGGTTACAATTGAGATTGATCACAAGAACAAGTGAGAAAGAAAAGAATGCGATCCAAGCGCAAGAGCTCGAAAGAACACAAGCAAATCACTCTCTCTAGTCACTATGGTGTTGTGTGGAATTTGGAGAGGACTTGATCTATTTGGTGTGTCTAGAATTGAATGCTAGAGCTCTTGTAGTAGTTGAGAAGTGGAAAACTTGGATGGCAATGAATGTGGGGTGGTTGGGGTATTTATAGCCCCAACCACCAAAAGTGACCGTTGCTGGAACCTGTCTGTTCGATGGCGCACCGGACAGTCCGGTGCACACCGGACAGTCCGGTGCCCCTGCCACGTCACCATTGCCGTTGGATTCTGACCGTTGGAGCTTCTGACTTCTGGGCCCGCCTGGGTGTCCGGTGCACACCGGATATGTACTGTTTGATGTCCGGTGCACCGGTATGGGCGATCCTGACGTCTGCGCGCGCTGCGCGCGCATTAAATGCACCGCAGGGAGCCGTTGGCGCCGCAGGGAGCCGTTGCTCCACTGGCACACCGGACAGTCCGGTGCACACCGGACAGTCCGGTGAATTTTAGCGGAGCGGCTGACGCGCGAACCCGAGGCTGGCGAGTTCCGGAGACCGCGCCTCCTTGGAGCACCGGACATGTCCGGTGCACACCGGACAGTCCGGTGAATTATAGCGCGTCGGCTTCCGAGAATTCCCGAGAGCGAAGAGTTGGAGTTGGAGTCCTCTGGGCGCACCGGACACTGTCCGGTGCACACCGGACAGTCCGGTGCCTCCAGCCAGAGGTGCCCTCGGTTGCCCCCTTGCTCCATTGTTGAATCCAACACTTGGTCTTTTTATTGACTGAATGTGAACCTTTTGCACCTGTATAACTTACGCACTAGAGCAAACTAGTTAGTCCAATATTTGTGTTGGGCAATTCAACCACCAAAATTATTTAGGAACTAGGTGTAAGCCTATTTCCCTTTCAATCTCCCCCTTTTTGGTGATTGATGCCAACACAAACCAAAGCAAATATAGAAGTGCATAATTGAACTAGTTTGCATAATGTAAGTGCAAAGGTTGCTTGGAATTTAGCCAATATAAATACTTATATGATGCGCATGGATTGTTTCTTTGTTTTTGACATATTGGACCACATTTGCACCATAAGTTTTGTTTTTGCAAATTCTTTTGTAAATTCTTTTCAAAGTCATTTTGCAAGATAGTCAAAGGTAAATGAATAAGATTTTGCAAAGCATTTTTAAGTTTTGAAAGTTTCTTCCTTTGTTCCAAAATGCTTTCCCTTTGACTAAACAAAACTCCCCCTAAATGAGATTCTCCTCTTAGTGTTCAAGAGGGTTTTGATTTAACATTTTGAAAAACTACTTCCTCCCCCTTTAGAACATAATAAGATACCAATTTTGAAATTGACCAATTTGAAAATCTCCAAAATTTTTGAAACTTAGGTGGTGGTGCGGTCCTTTTGCTTTGGGCTCATATTTTCTCCCCCTTTGGCATGAATCGCCAAAAACGGAATCATTAGAGCCCAAGGAAGTACTTTCTCCCCCTTTGGTCATAAAATAAATAAGTGAAGATTATACCAAAGTTGGAGAGATGATGCAGAGCGACGGCGAAGGATGAGTAGTAGAGTGGAGTGGAAGCCTTTTTCTTCGCCGAAGACTCCTATTCCCTTTCAATATACCTATGACTTGGTTTGAAATACACTTGAAAACACATTAGTCATAGCATATATAAAAGAGACATGATCAAAGGTATATTCATGTGCTATGTGTGCAAGTTTAGCAAAAGAAATTCCTAGAATCAAGAATATTGAGCTCATGCCTAAGTCGGGTAAAAGATTGTTCATCAAGCGGCTTGGTAAAGATATCGGCTAATTGATCTTTAGTGTTAATGTAAGAAATCTCGATATCCCCCTTTTGTTGGTGATCCCGAAGAAAATGATACCGAATGGCTATGTGCTTAGTGCGGCTGTGCTCGACGGGATTGTCGGCCATTTTGATTGCACTCTCATTGTCACATAGCAAAGGGACTTTGGTTAATTTGTAACCGTAGTCCCGCAGGGTTTGCCTCATCCAAAGCAATTGCGCGCAACAATGGCCTGCGGCAATATACTCGGCTTCGGCGGTAGAAAGAGCGACCGAATTTTGCTTCTTTGAAGCCCAAGACACCAAGGATCTTCCCAAGAACTGGCAAGTCCCCGATGTGCTCTTCCTGTTAATCTTACACCCCGCCCAATCGGCATCCGAATAACCAATCAAATCAAAAGTGGATCCCCGAGGGTACCAAAGCCCAAACTTAGGAGTATAAGCTAAATATCTCAAGATTCGTTTTACGGCCGTAAGGTGTGATTCCTTAGGGTCGGCTTGGAATCTTGCACACATGCAAACGGAAAGCATAATGTCCGGTCGAGATGCACATAAGTAAAGCAATGAACCAATCATCGACCGATATACCTTTTGATTCATGGACTTACCTCCCGTGTCGAGGTCGAGATGCCCATTGGTTCCCATGGGTGTCTTGATGGGCTTGGCATCCTTCATTCCAAACTTGGTTAGGATATCTTGAGTATACTTCGTTTGGCTAAGGAAGGTGCCCTCTTGGAGTTGCTTGACTTGAAATCCTAAGAAATATTTCAACTCCCCCATCATCGACATCTCGAATTTTTGTGTCATGATCCTACTAAATTCTTCACATGTAGATTTGTTAGTAGACCCAAATATGATATCATCAACATAAATTTGGCATACAAACAAATCATTATCAAGAGTCTTAGTGAATAAAGTAGGATCGGCCTTGCCGACTTTGAAGCCATTAGCAATAAGGAAATCTCTAAGGCATTCATACCATGCTCTTGGGGCTTGCTTGAGCCCATAAAGCGCCTTAGAGAGCCTATAAACATGGTTAGGGTACTCACTATCTTCAAAGCCGGGAGGTTGCTCAACATAGACCTCCTCCTTGATTGGTCCATTGAGGAAGGCACTCTTCACGTCCATTTGATAAAGCTTGAAGCCATGGTAAGTAGCATAGGCCAATAATATACGAATTGACTCAAGCCTAGCTACGGGTGCATAGGTTTCACCAAAATCCAAACCTTCGACTTGTGAATACCCCTTGGCCACGAGTCGAGCTTTGTTCCTAGTCACCACACCATGCTCGTCTTGCTTGTTGCGGAAGACCCACTTGGTTCCTACAACATTTTGGTTAGGACGTGGAACTAAGTGCCATACCTCGTTCCTCGTGAAATTGTTGAGCTCCTCCTGCATCGCCATCACCCAATCCGAATCTTGAAGTGCTTCCTCTACCCTGTGTGGCTCAATAGAGGAAACAAACGAGTAATGCTCACAAAAATGCGCAACACGAGATCGAGTAGTTACCCCCTTATGAATGTCGCCGAGGATGGTGTCGACGGGGTGATCTCGTTGTATTGCTTGGTGGACTCTTGGGTGTGGCGGCCTGGGTTGTTCATCCTCCTTGTCTTCATTATTTGCATCTCCCCCTTGATCGTTGCCGTCATTTTGAGGTGGCTCAACTTCTTGATCTTCTTGTTCAACATCTTGAGCCTCATCCTCAATTTGAGTTGGTGGAGATGCTTGTGTTGAGGAGGATGGTTGATCTTGTGCATGTGGAAGCTCTTCGGATTCCTTAGGACACACATCCCCAATGGACATGTTCCTTAGCGCTATGCATGGAGCCTGTTCTTCACCTATATCATCAAGATCAACTTGCTCTACTTGAGAGCTGTTAGTCTCATCAAACACAACGTCACAAGAAACTTCAACAAGTCCTGAGGACTTATTAAAGACTCTATATGCCCTTGTGTTTGAGTCATATCCTAGTAAAAAGCCTTCTACAGTTTTAGGAGCAAATTTAGATTTTCTACCTCTCTTAACAAGAATAAAACATTTGCTACCAAAAACTCGAAAATATGAAATATTGGGCTTTTTACCGGTTAGGAGTTCATAAGATGTTTTCTTGAGGATTCGGTGAAGATATAACCGGTTGATGGCGTAGCAGGCGGTGTTGACCGCCTCGGCCCAAAACCGATCCGATGTCTTGTACTCATCAAGCATGGTTCTTGCCATGTCCAATAGAGTTCGATTCTTCCTCTCCACTACACCATTTTGTTGTGGAGTGTAGGGAGAAGAGAACTCATGCTTGATGCCCTCCTCCTCAAGGAAGCCTTCTATTTGAGAGTTCTTGAACTTCGTCCCATTGTCGCTTCTGATTTTCTTGATCCTTAAGCCGAACTCATTTTGAGCCCGTCTCAAGAACCCTTTTAAGGTCTCTTGGGTATAAGATTTGTCCTGTAAAAAGAACACCCAAGTGAAGCGAGAATAATCATCCACAATTACAAGACAATACTTACTACCGCCGATGCTTATGTAAGCGATCGGGCCGAATAGATCCATGTGTAGGAGCTCCAGTGGCCTGTCGGTAGTCATGATGTTTTTGTGTGGATGATGGACGCCAACTTGCTTCCCAGCTTGGCATGCGCTACAGATCCTGTCTTTCTCAAAATGAACATTGGTTAGTCCTAAAATGTGCTCTCCCTTTAGAAGCTTATGAAGATTCTTCATCCCAACATGGGCTAGTCGGCGATGCCATAGCCAACCCATATTAGTCTTAGCAATTAAGCAAGTGTCAAGTTCAGCTCTATCAAAATCTACCAAGTATAGCTGACCCTCTAACACTCCCTTAAAAGCTATTGAATCATCACTTCTTCTAAAGACAGTAACACCAGTATCAGTAAAAAGACAGTTGTAGCCCATTTGACATAATTGGGATACGGAAAGCAAATTGTAATCTAAGGAATCTACAAGAAAAACATTGGAAATAGTGTGGTCAGGAGATATAGCAATTTTACCCAAACCTTTGACCAAACCTTGATTTCCATCCCCGAATGTGATAGCTCGTTGGGGATCTTGGTTTTTCTCATATGAGGAGAACATCCTTTTCTCCCCTGTCATATGGTTTGTGCACCCGCTGTCGAGTATCCAACTTGAGCCCCCGGATGCATAAACCTACAAAACAAGTTTAGTTCTTTGTTTTAGGTACCCAAACGGTTTTGGGTCCTTTGGCATTAGATATAAGAACTTTGGGTACCCAAACACAAGTCTTGGAGCCCTTGTGTTTGCCCCCAACAATTTTGGCAACTACCTTGCCGGATTTGTTAGTCAAAACATAAGATGCATCAAAAGTTTTAAATGAAATCCTATGATCACTAGTAGTTTTCTTTCTAGGCAACTTGGCATGGGTTGGTTGCCTAGATCTAGATGTCTCACCCTTATACATAAAAGCATGATTGGGGCCAGAGTGAGACTTCCTAGAATGAATTTTCCTAATCTTGCTCTCAGGATAACCGGCAGGGTACAAAATGTAACCCTCGTTATCCTGAGGCATAGGAGCCTTGCCCTTAACAAAGTTAGATAAGTTCTTTGGAGGGGCATTAATTTTGACATTGTCTCCCTTTTGGAAGCCAATGCCGTCCTTAATGCCAGGGCGTCTCCCATTATAGAGCATGCTTCTAGCCAATTTAAATTTTTCATTTTCTAAGTCATGCTCTCTAATTTTAGCATTAAGTTGTGCTATGTGATCATTTTGTTTTTTAATTAAGGCTAGGTGATCATGGATAGCATCAACATTAATATTTCTACATCTAGTACAAATGGAAATATGCTCAACATTAGATGTAGAGGGTTTGCAAGATTTTAATTCAACAACCTTAGCATGCAACATATCATTTTTAGTTCTAAGGTCGGAAATAGTAGCATTGCAAACATCAAAATCCTTAGCCTTAGCAATTAGTTTTTCATTCTCATTTCTAAGGCTAGTGATAGAAACATTCAACTCATCAATCCTAGCAAGTAAATCAACATTATCATTTCTAGGATCAATGCAAACATGAGAATCAACCTTAGCAATTAGTTTAGCATTTTCATTTCTAAGGTTGGCAATAGTGTCATGGCAAGTGCTTAGCTCACTAGATAATTTGTTACATTTTTCTACTTCTAGAGCATAAGCATTTTTAACCTTAACATGCTTCTTATTTTCTTTAATAAGGAAGTCCTCTTGAGAATCCAAGAGATCATCCTTCTCATGTATAGCATTAATCAATTCATTTAATTTTTCCTTTTGTTGCATGTTGAGGTTAGCAAAAAGAATGCGTAAATTGTCCTCCTCATTTTTATCATCATCCTCATCACTAGATGTTTCATATTTAGTGGAGGATTTTGATTTTACCTTCTTTTTGCCGTCCTTGGCCATGAGACACTTGTGGTCGACGTTGGGGAAGAGGAGGCCCTTGGTGACGGCGATGTTGGCGACGTCCTCGTCGTCGGAGGAGTCGCTTGAGCTCTCGTCGGAGTCCCACTCCCGACAAACATGGGCATCGCCGCCCTTCTTCTTGTAGTATTTCTTCTTCTCCTTCCTCTTGCCCTTCTTGTCGTCGCCCCTGTCACTATCACTAGACATAGGACATTTTGCAATAAAATGACCGGGCTTACCACACTTGTAGAAAACCTTCTTGGAACGGGATTTGTAATCTTTCCCCTTCCGTTGCTTGAGGATTTGCCGGAAGCTTTTTATGATTAGGGCCATCTCCTCGTTGTCGAGCTTGGAGGCGTCAATTGGTTGTCTACTTGGTGTAGACTCCTCCTTCTTCTCCTCCGTTGCCTTGAAGGCCACGGGTTGCGCCTCGGATGTGGAAGGCTCGTCAAGCTCGTTGATCTTCTTGGAGCCCTTAATCATGCATTCAAAGCTTACAAAATTCCCGATGACTTCCTTGGGGGTCATTAGTGGATATCTAGGATTACCACGAATTAATTGTACTTGAGTAGGGTTAAGGAAAATAAGTGCTCTTAAAATAACCTTAACCACCTCGTGGTCATCCCATTTTGTGCTCCCGAGGTTGCGCACTTGGTTCACCAAGGTCTTGAGCCGGTTGTACATGTCTTGTGGCTCCTCCCCTTGGCGAAGACGGAAGCGACCGAGCTCCCCCTCGATCGTTTCCCGCTTGGTGATTTTAGTGAGTTCATCACCCTCGTGCGCCGTCTTGAGTAGGTCCCAAATCTCCTTTGCGTTCTTCAACCCTTGCACTTTGTTGTATTCCTCCTTGCTTAGAGAGGCAAGGAGAATGGTTGTGGCTTGGGAGTTGAAGTGCTCGATTTGGGCCACTTCGTCCGTGTCATAGTCCTCATCCCCTACGGATGGTACCTGTACACCATACTCAACAACATCCCATAATCTTTTGTGGAGAGAGGTTAGATGAAATCGCATCAAATTACTCCACATAGCATAATCTTCACCATTAAAAGTTGGTGGTTTGCCTAATGGGACGGATAGTAAAGGTGTATGTTTAGGAATGCGAGGGTAGCGTAGGGGAATCTTACTATACTTCTTACGCTCTTGGCGTTTAGAAGTGACGGATGCCGCGTCGGAGCCGGAGGTAGATGTCGATGAAGTGTCAGTCTCGTAGTAGACCACCTTCCTCATCCTCTTGTGCTTGTCCCCACTCCGATGCGGCTTGTGAGAAGAAGATTTTTCCTTCTTCTCCTTGTGGTGAGAAGATGAAGATCTTTTCTCCTTCCGCTTGGAGGAGTTCTTCTTCTTCTCCCTTATCTTGGTGCGGGACTCTTCCGATGAAGTGCTCCCTTGGCTTGTAGTGGGCTTGTCGCCGGTCTCCATCTCCTTCTTGGCGTGATCTCCCGACATCACTTCGAGCGGTTAGGCTCTAATGAAGAACCGGGCTCTGATACCAATTGATAGTCGCCTAGAGGGGGGGGGGGGGGGTGAATAGGGCGAAACTGAAATTCTCAAAATAAACACAACTACAAGCCGGGTTAGCGTTAGAAATATAAACGAGTCCGCGAGAGAGGGCGCAAAACAAATCGCAAGCAAATAGAAGTGTGACACGCGGATTTGTTTTACCGAGGTTCGGTTCTCGCAAACCTACTCCCCGTTGAGGAGGCCACAAAGGCCGGGTCTCTTTCAACCCTTCCCTCTCTCAAACGATCCCACGGATCGAGTGAGCTTTCTCTTCTTCTCAATCAAACGGGAACAAAACTTCCCCGCAAGGGCCACCACACAATTGGTGCCTCTTGCCTTGGTTACAATTGAGATTGATCACAAGAACAAGTGAGAAAGAAAAGAATGCGATCCAAGCGCAAGAGCTCGAAAGAACACAAGCAAATCACTCTCTCTAGTCACTATGGTGTTGTGTGGAATTTGGAGAGGACTTGATCTATTTGGTGTGTCTAGAATTGAATGCTAGAGCTCTTGTAGTAGTTGAGAAGTGGAAAACTTGGATGGCAATGAATGTGGGGTGGTTGGGGTATTTATAGCCCCAACCACCAAAAGTGACCGTTGCTGGAACCTGTCTGTTCGATGGCGCACCGGACAGTCCGGTGCACACCGGACAGTCCGGTGCCCCTGCCACGTCACCATTGCCGTTGGATTCTGACCGTTGGAGCTTCTGACTTCTGGGCCCGCCTGGGTGTCCGGTGCACACCGGACATGTACTGTTTGATGTCCGGTGCACCGGTATGGGCGATCCTGACGTCTGCGCGCGCTGCGCGCGCATTAAATGCACCGCAGGGAGCCGTTGGCGCCGCAGGGAGCCGTTGCTCCACTGGCACACCGGACAGTCCGGTGCACACCGGACAGTCCGGTGAATTTTAGCGGAGCGGCTGACGCGCGAACCCGAGGCTGGCGAGTTCCGGAGACCGCGCCTCCTTGGAGCACCGGACATGTCCGGTGCACACCGGACAGTCCGGTGAATTATAGCGCGCCGGCTTCCGAGAATTCCCGAGAGCGAAGAGTTGGAGTTGGAGTCCTCTGGGCGCACCGGACACTGTCCGGTGCACACCGGACAGTCCGGTGCCTCCAGCCAGAGGTGCCCTCGGTTGCCCCCTTGCTCCATTGTTGAATCCAACACTTGGTCTTTTTATTGACTGAATGTGAACCTTTTGCACCTGTATAACTTACGCACTAGAGCAAACTAGTTAGTCCAATATTTGTGTTGGGCAATTCAACCACCAAAATTATTTAGGAACTAGGTGTAAGCCTATTTCCCTTTCACGTATCTATTTACCTTTTATCTAGTTTACCTTTCTTGCCTAGTATTACATTTGTTATGTACTTTTGTTTAAAATCATGCATACTAGGTAAATCATATGGTAGGATTGCTTGTTCTTAATTCATACACTTAAGCAAACCTACATGGCTTAAAATGTTTATTTAAGCACGACACATAGCTTCTATATCACTCCATAGTAAATGATGCATCAATTGAAAATTTTGATTTCTACAAAGTGTATCATTTAACTTATATGTGCCAAAGTTTGGATTATGGATAATTTGCCCCTCTTGATATCAAATCAAAGTGCATGTCTCCTACAAGTATTCAAAACTTGTATGCACACCTTTAGGGGGAGGTTACTCTATAATCTAACACTTTGAGACTAACATCTTTTCAAGTCTATTTCATGTGATAGTCTCATTGTAAGGAAAATCAAGTCCCCGGAGAAAGACAACAATCTTCCACTGCAAAATCTCCAAGAACTCTCATGTCTCTCAAGCTCGCCATTGATCTTCAACTGGTATCTTTTGAGACTACACTCAGTATCATTTACATGTCTTCTCCAACATTTGATTAGACTATATTTCATATCATATGCTTCCATGTTGCTAAAAATGCATAAGTAGTTAACTCATATTCTGTTACCTATGCATAAGGGAAGATAGCCTTTTCAAATCATGTCTTGCACCTCTAATTTTTCACATGCTTTTTCCTAAGTAGAGGATCTCTGTCAGGGGGAGTTTTTCTTCAATCTCTAAAGGGGGAGAAAAACTCTTTCTAAAGGAGAATACTCATTTAGGGGGAGTAATCTTTTAAGGACTCCTACAACTGGTATCATTCATGGCTTAATTTTAATATCCTTCTAGTGATATCATTTGATACAATTCTTGTTGAGGGCAAGCTTTTATTTACTTCCTACATGCTTTTAATGTCTTCCTTTTCGGTGGTTGATGCCAAAGGGGGAGAAGTTTAGGGACCAAAGCAATGAAAACTATATCAAACACCAAACACCACCAATTTAAAATTTTATATCTACAAATGGCTTTTCAAGTGGTTTTGGTTATTTGGTCCAAAAATAGGAAGTAAGTGAATTATGGAGTTAGGGGGAGGCTTAAGTCCATAATTTCACATTGTGGGGACAATCATGCATCTTAGCAAGTAAAATGCATATTTTCATTCAAATACTTGTATTATTTGCTTGCTTTGGTTGTGTTGTCATCAATCACCAAAAAGGGGGAGATTGTAAGGAAAATGGACCCCGGGCCATTTGGCTAATTGAGTTTTGGTGTTTGATGAACAACACAATCCGTGAACTAATAAGTTTTCTAGTGTTTGTGTTTCTAGTTCACAGGATGCGAAGAGAATTGGACCAAGGCAATGAGGATGCAACACCTCAAAAGAAGACATAAAAAGATGCATAGGAGTCCAATACTCAAGAACAAAGAAGCCCGAAGAAATCAGCGAAGAAATCCAAGATAAGGGCTGTCAGCCAGCGCCTGGTGGCGCATCGGACATTGGTGTCCGGTGTGCACCGGACAGTCTGCGCAGAGAGGCCGCAGACAGGCGCTCTCTGGCTGTAGCACCGGTCTGTCCGGTGTGCACCGGACTGTCCGGTGTGCCAACGGGCAGAAGGCAACGGTCGGATCCAACAGTCGACTGCTACAGGCGCCAACGGTCGGCTGACGTGGCATGCACCGGACACTGCACAGTAGATGTCCGGTGGTGCACCGGACTGTCCGGTGCACCCAACGACAGAAAGCTGCTGCTTTCTGTCCAACGGCTAGTTGGGGGTGTGGAGGCTATAAATACCACCCCAATCGGCCATTCTCTAGTGTGGAAGCCCAAGCAACATACCAAGACACATAGTGCATATTTCCAAGAGCTCAAACACCCAAGTGCTTAATAGAATCACTCGGTGATTAGCGTAGGTGCTTTGCGAAGTGCTTAGGTTAGTTAGATCGCTTTAGCGCTTGCTCTAGGTGAACCCTATTTAGTTGAGTGAGTTTTGTAAAACCACGCAACCCCTCGGCTCTTGTGTGAGTCGTTGTAATTGTACCAAGTGGGGCGAGAGTCTTGCGAGACCGTGACAACCGCGTTTGTGTCACGGCCGCCACCGTGTACCGGAGGGAACGAGGCCCGCGGCGTTTCGGCCGGAAGCTCGATAGTGGAGACGGCGGGGAGCGTCCGAGAGGAGCCGGAAGCGGAGCACCACTTGCGCGTGGAGAAGGCCCGCGGCTCTCTACGGAGTTACTCGACCGTGGTGCTTGGCCCTCACGTGGGCTTCCCTTTGCGCAGGGGCACCAACGAGGATTAGTCGGGACCTTGCGCGGTTCCGGATACCTCGGTAAAAATACCGGTGTCATCCACGAGAGTTTGCTTCTCTACTTTGCTTCTTAAGTTTCCGCATTTATATTAAGAATTTAAGTTTCAATCTTGTATTCATATTTATTTAGTATAGATTGAAACTTAGCCTTTGCGGTAGAGATAGCAACACTTAGACAAAACCTAGATTGCACTTTTTAGTTTGATTATTTGCATAGGTTTTGCTCTAGGGATTTATTTGTGGCCTAGTTTAGTAAAAGTTTTAGAAGTCCTAATTCACCCCCCCCCCCCTCTTAGGCGTCACCCGTTTCCTACAACCGGTGTCTTTTTCTCGTCGTATTTGTCGTCTCTTGGGGAAGAAGAAGACTCGTCGCTGTCATAGTAGACGATCTTCTTGATGCGCCTCTTCTTCTTCCCGTCCTTCTTCTTATGACTCGAGCCAGAGTCAGTGGGCTTGTCGTCCCTCGGCTCGTTGAAGATGGACTCCTTCTCCTTATCATTGACCACCAACCCCTTTCCCTTAGGATCCATCTCTTCGGGCGATTAGTCCCTTTCGTGAAGAGAACGACTTTGATACCAATTGAGAGCACCTAGAGGGGGGTGAATAGGTGATCCTATAAAAATTCAACAACTAATAGCCACAAAACTTGGTTAAGTGTTAGATGGCTAAATAGCGAACTCTTGCGAACACACAAGTAATCACAGGAAGGCAATCACAAGAGACACGTGAGTTATCCCATGGTTCGGCCAAGTAATACTTGCCTACTTCCATGTTGTGGCGTCCTAATGGACGAGGGTTGCACTCAACCCCTTTCAAGTGATCCATTGATCAACTTGAATACCACGGTGTTCTTCTTTCTTATACTTTCTCCCATTTGCGAGGAATCTCCACAACTTGGAGCCTCTCGCCCTTACAATTTATGATCACAAAGAAGAACAGAAGTAAGGGAGGGGAGAGCAATGCACACAAGACTCAAAACGAGAGCACAATCATGCACACAAGTCACAACTTGAGCTCTAAGTTCAACACACAGAGTTCTCAACTCAAGAGGAGCTCAAATTGCTAGCACAAAGAATCAAATGCGTGGGAGTAGAGTCTGGATGCTTAGAGATGATCAAAGAATACTTGAGTAACTCCTCCATGCGCCTAGGGGTCCCTTTTATAGCCCCAAGGCAGCTAGGAGCCGTTGGAGGCAACTTTGGAAGGCTAATCTTGCCTTCTGTCGGGTGGCGCACTGGACAGTCCGATGCACCATCGGACAGTCACTGTAGCTGTCCGGTGCATGATCTCCTTCCTTTTCTGGTGCATCCGAGCGTTGCAGATTTCTGGCAGTTGGCGCACCGGACACTGTCCGGTGCACACCGGACAGTCCAGTGCCCCTGCCGACCGTTGGCGCGCCCACGCGTCGCGCGCGGATTGCGCGGCCGACCATTGGAGCAGTCGACCATTGGCTCACCGGACAGTCCGGTGTCTCACCGGACAGTCCGGTGAATTTTAGCCGTACGCCGTTGAACATTTCTCGAGAGCAACGACTTCACCACGGACAACTCACTAGACAGTCTGGTGAACCACCGGACAGTCCGGTGAATTATAGCCGTACGCCGCCGTCGAGTCCCGAGAGTGGCATGTTCACCGGAGGATAGTCTGGCGCACCGGACACTGTCCGGTGCACCACCGGCCAGTCCGGTGCACCCAGACCAAGCAGGAACTCAATTCCAATCATTTTTCTTCTGTTTCTATCACTTAGACACAATACATTAGTACCCAAATCAATGTACTAAGTCTTAGAAACGTACCTTGTTGCATGATTTGCACTTCTTCAATCTTTGGCACAAATTAAGACTTATGTGTTGGACACTTAATCACCAAAACACTTTAGAAATGGCCCAAGGGCACATTTCCCTTTCAGTTAGTGAACCTTAGACGTTGAAGGGTGTCTACTCTCTTCAGAGAGAAGTCGAACGAAGGTTCATTAGGTCCTCAGAAAACATTCCCTAGATGCATGTGCAGGCCGGTGATGTAGAGTGCGTCAGACGGCGGAAGATCGGCGAAGTCGTCGAATGCTCCATCCTCCTCCTGGCAAGGAGCGTATCCAGAGGAGGAGGTGCTGCGACGAGGACGATTGGCGCCAACCTTTTGGCACCTCCCACGAGCAGGCTATGAGGGCATCGAGGATCCCTCTCCTTCCATCCGACCAGAGTCGTGTCCTCTCTTAGAGAGGGAACGACGAGGCAGAGGAGAGGGAATCGGTGATTCCTCCTAAATCTCATCAGAGTCGCTGCTGAACTCTATCACGGATGGGTTGCGGCGACACACCATGTTTGGAGAGGCTTTGGGAAGTTTGACCGGTTGAGGTGAGTGAGTGAGTGAGAAGGCTCAAAAGGCTGAAATGCTAAGACTTGAATGTTTGTGAGTGAGGGAAGAAAGGGGGAAGCATATAAATAGGCAGCTGAACTGGTCACCTGGGATCGGTTCAACCGCCCCCCAGACCGGTTCAACCGGTTTCGAGCAGTATGGTCTGTTGACTAGATTCGGTCAAGGGAATAAAGCCAAAAATATATCTGACGCAACTGCAAAAAGTGACAGCTGACAAGTCTGAAAAGTGTACAGTACCTGATGCAGTATGAAAAGGCGCGAAAAAGTGACTGACGCGACGCGACATAAATTAAAGCTGCAGATTCTGTAAAAAGCAAAAGCTGAAAAAGTGCTGCAAAAAGGGTGATCTGACGCCTGAAAAGATGCTATGCAGTCTGAAAAAGGCATTGCAAAAAAGGCTGACACGGTCTGCAAAAGCGGTCAGCGTAGACAGAAAACCGGTCAGACTGAACCAGACCGGTTCAACCGGCCCTCCATACCGGTTCAACCGGTTTCGGCCAGGGAGATTCCTAGATTTTCCTGGTTAAAACCAGCCGAGCTGAAGTTCAACTCAGAAGTTCAGTTGGTCTCTTCTAGCTGAACTAAAAAGTTCAGCTGGCCAAACCAGTTGAGCTTCGAGTGATGTTTTAAAATAATTTTTAACACTAAACCTCATTTTAATTTTAATATTTTCACAAAGTTTTGAATGATCAGCACTAAAATTTAAACCTTTTAAACAAAGAACTGTGAATCAAGCAATCTTTGTGTCCATTTTCAAGTTTAGTTACGAGAATCCAAGATATTTAATTCACTCCTAAGAAAGCAAAATCTAGTCTCATTGAGGGGTTTTGTGAAGATATCGGCTAGTTGATTTTCTGTGTTTACATGACATAATTCGATATCTCCTTTTGCTTCGTGGTCCCTAAGAAAATGGTGTCTTATGTCTATGTGTTTGGTTCTAGAGTGTTGCATGAGATTGTTGGCTAGTTTAATGGCGCTCTCATTGTCACATAGTAGTGGAATTCTTTTAAAATCATAGCCAAAATCCCTCAAAGTTTGCTTCATCCATAGCAACTAAGCACAACAAGCACCAGCAGCTATGTATTCGGCCTCAGCAGTGGAAAGTGCAGCATAGTTTTGCTTCTTAGAGCTCCAAGACACCAGGGACCGCCCAAAGAATTGGCAAGTCCCCGAGGTGCTTTTTCGATCTACTTTGCAACCGGCATAGTTTGAGTCAGAGTAGCCAAATAAATCGAAAAAGGAGCCCTCGGGATACCAGAGACCAAGATTTTGGGTGTGAACTAGATATCTCAAAATTCTCTTAACAGCCACTAGGTGACACTCTTTCGGGTTAGCTTGAAAACGGGCACACATGCACACACTAAGCGTGATATCTGGCCGAGATGCACATAAATACAGTAGAGATCCAATCATTGATCTATAAAGCTTTTGATCTACAGTTTTACCTTCTTCATTTAAGTCGAGATGACCACTTGAAGCCATTGGTGTCTTGGCGTGCTTTGCCTTTTCCATGCCAAACTTCTTGAGCATGTCTTGTGTGTACTTGGTTTGGCACAGAAAGGTTCCTTCCTTGAGTTGTTTAACTTGAAAACCCAGGAAGTACTTGAGCTCGCCCATCATGGACATCTCAAACCTATTTGTCATAACCCTACTAAATTCCTCACAAAAAGTTTCATCAGTACTGCCAAATATAATGTCATCGACATATATTTGACATACAAATAATTGATTGTCAACTTTGCGAGTGAATAAAGTAGAGTCTACTTTTCCTATTTCAAAACCATTTTTAAGCAAGAAATCTTTAAGACATTCATACCATGCTCTAGGAGCTTGTTTAAGCCCATAGAGCGCTTTGTGAAGAAGGTAGACATGGTTTGGCTTCTTAGGATCCTCAAAGCCCAGCGGTTGCTCCACATAGACCAACTCTTGCAGTGGTCCGTTTAGGAAAGCACTTTTGGCATCCATTTGATACAATTTGAAATCATGGTTAGTAGCATAGGCAATTAATATTCTTATGGACTCTAACCTTGCTACTGGTGCATAGGTTTCTCCAAAGTCAAGTCCTTCCACCTGAGTGAAACCTTGAGCAACCAGCCGTGCTTTGTTCCTTGTAACCAAGGCGTTTTCATCTTGTTTGTTGCGGAAGACCCATTTAGTTCCAATGACGTTTTGCTTGGGTCTTGCTACTAAGGACCAGACTTCATTTCTTATGAAGTTGTTAAGCTCTTCTTGCATAGCAATGATCCAGTCTGGATCGCTTAGTGATTCCTCTACCTTAAGTGGTTCAAGAGAGGAGACAAACGAGTAAAATTCACAAAAATTTGCGAAACGAGATCGAGTTGTTACCCCTCTCCTAATGCTACCCAGGATGTTATCCACAGGATGATCTCTCTGAATGCCCTGGTGCACTCGAGGGTGAGGCACTAGAGAATGTCTTTGAATTTGATCATCTTGTTCATCTTGTTCAATGGCTTCTTCTTCACTAGCAACTTCTTCTTGCTCATTTTCCACAATGGTTGGCATATCTTGCAGTAGAAGCTCTTCTTCAAGGATTGGATGACTTGAGGTTGATGGGTTTGCTTGGATGGAAGGATTTTCACCAACCACTCTAGCACTCCCATCAACAACCCTATTTGTCATCCAAATTCTCCCTTCATCATCGTTCTTTTCTTGTGGCTTCACCTCACCTATTGCAAGCTTCTTGATGGCTTCATTAGGTGGGATTTCATTTCCTGCAATATCTTTAGAGACATGCCCTTGTGAGCCATTAGATTCATCAAATGTCACGTCTATCACTATTTCAACAAGACCGGTGGTATTGTTGAAAACACGATATCCATGCGCATTTGATGCATAACCAAGCAAGAAACCCTCGTCCACTCTAGGAGCAAACTTCGAGCTCTTGACTTTCTTGTTAAGAATGTAGCATTTACATCCAAAACTCTAAAGTAATCAACCTTAGGTTTGTTGCCTGTGAGAAGCTCGTAGGCAGTCTTCTTGTAAATCTTGTGAAGATAAAGGCGGTTGATTGCATGACAGGCGGTGTTGACCGCCTCTGCCCAAAATATGTCAGGTGTCTTGTACTCATCCAACATGGTTCTAGCGACTTCGATTAGTGTTCGATTCTTCCTTTCCACAACACCATTTTGTTGTGGAGTGTAGGGGACCGAGAACTCATGTTTGATTCCTTCTTCACCTAAGAATTCTTCAACTCCTGTATTCTTGAACTCTGTCCCATTATCACTTCTTACCTTTTTTATTTTTAACTCAAACTCATTTTGAGCTCTTCTCATAAATTTCTTCAAAGTCTCTTGTGTTTCACCTTTGTCACTCAAAAAGAAAATCCAGGTGAAGCGAGAAAAATCATCAACAATAACTAAACCATACTTACTGCCACCAATACTAATGTAGGCCACAGGTCCAAAGAGGTCCATATGAAGAATCTCCAAAGGCCTCTTGGTTGTGACCATGTTCTTTGATTGATGTGGAACGCCATGTTGCTTCCCTGCTTGACATGCGCTGCATACCTTGTTTTTCTCAAACATAACATTTGTTAGTCCAATAATGTGATTATCCTTTTGAAGTTTGGCCAAGTTCCTCATGCCAACATGAGCTAGCCGGCGATGCCAAAGCCAACCCTTGTCGGATTTTGCCACTAAACAAGTCTCAGGCGTCACTCTACTAGTTGTGAAATCAACAATATAGAGTTTGCCCTTCAGGCGACGTGTAAAAGCAACAGAGGAATCCTCCCTTCTAAGAATCTTCACATCAACATCAGTAAATAGGCAATTATATCCCATTCCACAAAGTTGTGAAACGGACATCAAGCTATAGCTTAATGAATCAACTAACAAAACATTTGAAAGTGATTGGTGGTCAGAGATAGGAATGTTACCAACACCAATCACTTCACTCTTGCCACTATCTCCAAACACAATTTCTTATGATTCTTGAGTTAGTTGCAGGGAGTGAAACATGTCTTTCTCCCCGGTCATGTGATTTGTACATCCACTGTCAAGCACCCAGCTTGACCCACCGGAGGAGTAGACCTGCAAAACAAGTCTAAGCTATGTTTTTAGGTATCCAAATTGAATTGGGTCCTGTAGTGTTAGTTATTGCTTTAGGTACCCACACACTCCTTTTCATAATCTTTCTCTTAGTGTAGGCACCCACATATTTTACAACCAATTTTCCTGAATCCCAAGTCAACATATAATCACAAAGGTAAGAATGCAAAATGGGAGCTCTAAACTTTTCTCCACTTGTGGAGATCGCATCCTTCATCTGGTTCTTTACGTAACTCAAGTTTACCTTTGCTTGAGTTGACTTGTCATTGGAGGAGTGAATCCTCACCAAGGCATCATATAGGGTGGTTCCCTCTATGAACTTGGGGGATCTCCACCCCTTATGCTCTATGCTAGGGTTTACCTTATGTGAGTTGTACCCGAGCCCCTTTCTCCCATTGTTGGGCTTCAAGGACTTGTACTTGGGTTCAACTTTGTTTAACCCATCATTGCTAGAGCACTTCTTCAATATTTCTTTGTCCTTAACCTGTGGGCTTTTCTTCCTTGCATGGTTAGTCAAACAACAAGAAGCATGATATTTTGTACAATGTTTACAAATATCATTATTTGAGGAGCTAGCCTTAGACTTTTCAACTAAAGATGAAGTGTTGAAGTTCTTGCAGTTGTCAAGTTGCACTTGGAGTTCTTGATTTTGAACTGTTAAGCATGACAAGCTTGATTCAAGTGCATCCCTTTCATTTGCAAGACTAATTATAGAGGTTTTTACATTAGTCATTTCCTTTTCTTTATCCTCTATAGTTACTTTGGCTAAAGATATTTCCTTAGTCAAAACCTCAAGCATCTCATCTTTATTTGAAAGCAATTCTTGAAGCTCTAGGTTTCTCTCCTTTTCAAGGATGAGCAAGTCTTCTTGAGCATCAAGAGTTGCTTTTCTTTTATCTAGCTTCTCCATTAGTTTACATTGTATCCATTTAAACCAAATTCTTTAATCATCTTATTTTTCATAGCAAGTTGTTCTTCATCATCATTAATAAAGTCATCATTAAACAAATGTACCTTGTCTCCTTTTGCCATGAGGCAAGTTGGAGTGTAAGAGTCATCGTGAAGGTTGGTGAAGAGTTGCGAGCTTGAAGTAGATTGGATGGCGATGTTTGCCACCTCTTCCTCTTCTTCGGAGCTAGAACTTTCTTCATCGGAATTCCATTCTTCGTCAATGTGGGCTTGACCACATTTCTTCTTCTTGAAATATCCCTTGTTCTTGCCCCCCTTTTTGAACTTATCCTTTTTGTATTCCTTCTTGGCTTCTTGTTCCTTTTTGTTTGGACAATCTGCTATGAAATGACCGGTTTGGCCACATTCATAACATGCCCTCTTCTTTTCTTTTCTTTGATACTTATCATTTTTCCTCACAAACTTCTTGAAGGTTTTGATGAACATGGTTGTGTCTTCATCACTTGATGTTTCGACCACTTTCTTTGTCTTGTGATCTTTGTTCTTCTTAGAGGAATCTTGTTCACTTGAGATCAAGGCATGAGTGTCTCTTGTCTTAATTGGAGCTTCTTCAGACTCATGTTGTTGAATCTTTGCAAATAGTTGGTGAGGTGTCATTTCTCATAGTCATCATGGTCCCTTATCATTCTTGCTAGACTCTTATCCTTTTCTTTGTATGCTCTCATAAATAGTCCAGTGACTTTGGAATCGCTCCAATCTTCACTTCCAAGCACTCTTATTTTGTTGACCAACACCATTAGCCGGTCAAAGAGTGATTGAAGTGACTCACCCTTAGTCCAATCATATCGTGCAAGCTCACTCTCCAAAGCTTCAATTCTACGTCTCTTTGCTTTGGGGTCTCCTTCATGTGACATTTTGAGAATGTTCCAAATGTCACGAGCATCCTCTCTTCCTTAGACTTTCCGGTACTCTTCTGGATAAAGGCTTCCTTTTATTATGCTCACAGCTTGAGCATTGCGGTGCACTTCTTGCATCATTTCTGGAGTCATCTCTTCTCCATGGGTGGGCTTATGCATACCTATATTGACAATCTCCCAAAGACTAGGATGCACACCGATTAAATGCGACTTCATCTTATCGGCCCACTCGTCATAGTTCAACTCACTAAGAGTTGGTAACTTTCCAAGTGGGGCGGAAGAGAAGTTGGGAATAAAATTTCTAGAATAATCAAATTGAACTTTATTGAACTCGTTACCTTTACTTTTGGTGGATGATCCTTCGGTGGTGAGACTTAACTTGCTCATCACCCTTGACACCAAAAGTTCTACCAAATCATCATTGTATTCAAATTTTCCCTTTCCTTTGTCTTCTTTGGCCTTTCTTCTTGATTCTTCTTCTTCAGCCCTTTTCTTAGCATCTTTCTCTTTCATTTTGAGGAACATCTTCTCGGCAATCTTCATGGCGAGGTCGAGGACCTTGGGGGTCCACTTCCTCACCGAAAGATGTGACGGGGATTTCCTCTAGGATAGGATCCACATGGTCCCTTTGAGTAGACATGATCGTTTCCTCACGCGGTTAAGCGTAAAACGAGGTACGAAGCTCTGATACCAATTGAAAGTAGCCTAGAGGGGGTGAATAGGCTAATCTAAAAATTTTCACAACAAACTTCGAAAGATTGTTAAATACACAGTTCAACTGGTGTAGGCCGGTTCAACAGCTACGTGCGCAAGTTGAACCACTCTGAACCAATCCAACTGTTTTATAAACTTTAGACTATAATCTACTCAAAAAAGTATTTCGTGAGTCCTTTTGAGAAGTAAAGTATAACTAAGTTAGAATGAGAAGATGAATATGTAAAGGCTATTTCACTTCTAGATCTACTCTACGGAAAAATCTATATGTCAATCTTGCAAGTAAAAATATCTTAAGTTAAATACAAGCAAGAACACAAGATACAAGATTTAATCCGAGGTTCGGCCACACCAAAAAGGTGTCCTACTCCCCGTTGAGGAGCCCCCAAAGGGCTGGGTCTTTTTCAACCCTAATCCTCCAAAGCCGACCATAAAGGTCAAGGCAATCTCTTCTTATCTTAGCTCAAAGAGCGGGTGATACAAACTTCTTGGGGTCGTCCACAAATTTGGAGACTCCCAAGCAACCTCAAACGGTCTTGAAACCTAGGTTTTCAAGAACACCAAGAACGCACAAGAGGTGTTTGCACAAGCTCAAGATTTCAAAAGAGATGGGAGAGGAAAACCAAATCATGAGCACAAGCACAAACCTCACACCCAAAAGCTCCTCCAACAAGGTTGAATCTTGAGGAAGATTTAAGTGTGAGAGAGAAGGGAGAGAGGAGTGCTTTGTCTTAAGTTAGATGAGCAATAAATGTGTAAGTGTACAGCCACATTGAAGAGGGGGTGGAAGGTTGTATTTATAGCCACGGCTCAAAAACTAGCCATTTGACTTGGAACCCGGCTGAAGACCGGTTGAACCGCCCCCTAGGGCGGTTGAACCGCCCCCTGGCAGGTTGAAAGTTGCCTAGAGGGGGGTGAATAGGCAAGTTAAAACTTTTTCTACAAAAACTAGAAGCAAACTAGGTAAAACTGAATTGATCTCGAAATTCACCCAGTTAACTTTGGAAATGAAATGTTCTAAATGATCCACAGGGTTCAAAGTAGTAGATCTGAGAAGGGCACTTCTCAAAATCCACACACCAAAAAGGTATAAACAAATCTTTCACGGAATGGTGAGAGAACGAAAAACACAAACAAACACAATGAGCAAGAACACAAGAGACACAAGATTTATCCCGAGGTTCGGTCACACCACCAAGGTGCCCTACTTCCTCGTTGAGGCGCCCACAAAGAGCCGGGTCTCTTTCAACCCTAATCCTCTCTTTGCCGACCACAAAGGTCAAGCCCACACACTAATCTTTGCTCAAACGAGCGGGTAATACAAACTTTCTTGTGGTCTTCCACAAGATTTGGAGACTCACAAGAGACACCTAGTCGTCTAGGAGCTAGAAGCTCCAAGAGTAATGAATCCACAAAGAACTCGATGTAGTACCAAAGCTCGAATGAAGAAGAGCGAGAGAGATTTAGAGATGAAGCACAAAAACTGCAGCTCTCAAGCTCACTCAAAGATTTCTCTCTAAAGATTTGAAATGGGAGAGGCAAGAGATGTGTGAGAGAGAGTGGGAGGTGTTTCTCAAGTTGGAAATGGAGTTCAAATCGTGCTCACTGCTATGGGGTGAGAGGTAGGAGTGAGTATATATAGGTGGAGCTCAAAACTAGCCGTTTGGGCAGATTTTTCTGTCTGAGACCGGTTGAACCGCCCCCTAGGGCGGTTGAACCGCCCCAGGCAGGTCAGGCAGACTGACTGGCAGACTGACCTGCGGACTGGTCAAGTTGGCCAAGACCGGTTGAACCGCCCCTAAGACCGGTTCAACCGCCTGGGGCAGGCTGACAGATAGTCTGCCAGTCAGACTGGCAGACTGCAAGTCAGACTGCAAAAACAGGTCCTGACACCGGTTGAACCGCCCCTACGGTCGGTTCAACCGCCTGGGGGTCAAACTGGCAGTCAGTCTGCCAGTCAGGAGGTCAGACCGGTCAGGTGACCCTGACACCGGTTGAACCTCCCCTAGGACCGGTTCAACCGGTTTTGACCAGTGAGGTCCGAGGAAAATACCCCGACTTAACTTTCCCTGGACACCGGTTGAACCTCTCTGGACCCCGGTTGAACCTGCCTGGACCCCAGTTGAAGTTGAAATTCAGCTGGAGTTGAGAAAGTTCAACTCAGCTGCAGCTAAAGAAGCTCAACTCAGCTGAAGTTCAGCTCAGCTGCAGCTGAAGAAGCTCACCTCAGCTGAAGTTCAGCTCAGCTGAAGCTGAAGAAGCTCAACTCAGCTGAAGTTCAGCTCAGCTGAAAAGCTCAGCTGCAGTTGAAGAAGTTCAGCTGCTTTTCAACAAGAACACTCTAGGTTTCTCAAACCTAACCATGGTCTACCATAGAATGTTAAAGAGATTTTTGTTTTTCAAAAATAGCTTTTGAATATAGAGGTTTGAGCTTTGGCAAACATCAACCTTCTTTTTGGATCCCCCTTTATAGTACGACGATTCCTATACTCAAATTAAATGAAATTAATTAAGTAAACTCCTTGAGTCATTGGCGTCTCATGTGTGATTTCTCCATGGCATTGCTTCATAAGGATCACAAACATCTTTGTCTCACCTTTTGAAGCAAACATAAATCAAACCCTGTGACTTGTACCATATCACCATATGTGAGTTCAAATCATGGCTTCAAGTCACCGTACTGATGCATCAACATGTTATAACTCTTCATAGCTGATTAGTTCATCGACTTAGTGCAAGTACTCTCTTCTTCACCTTAGCCATGGTACCTCGGTCCACAAGCCGTCGCTTGGCCTTCACCTTCGCTTAGTTCCTCGAAGCCCTTTCCTTGCTATCTTCACCCTATCAAGCCATTCTTGAGTCACATCATATTGAGCATCCATTGAGAGAATCATTTCTTCAATATTGTGAACCTTGCTTGAATGTCTTTTAGATATAATTGTTAAGACCAATCAAGCTCTAGTTTGATTCTCATAGAAGCATATATGGACTGATAGTAATATGATCAAGCCAATTCACGGTTCCTCATATCTTATTCACTTTGGCTTGACCAATCCTCTTAATCACTTCAACTTCTATTATGATCATATTTATGCATAGTGATTTCTCAGGTCTTGTCCATATATTCAAACCAATATAGAGATCATATTATATCCATTTGCATTGTCTCACTGGTTATTTAATCTTGTGTTGAACCTTTGTTCACTGTCATTATACACTATTCAAGTATGTTCATCATACTGAATTTCCTATTCAACACTTAGGAAACTCGTTAGACCTTTAAATGTGTTGTTATCCAAATCACCAAAACTCACAAAAGCGATGAATGCACTTTCAATCTCCCCCTTTTTGGTGATTGATGACAACACATTTAAAGCTTACATAAGATTTGATAAATAAGATTTTGAATCCTATGATATAGTTTCCTCCCCCTAAATATATGCATTTCAGAAAATAACACTTTTGTACTCAAATGCCAAAAGCACATATTTGGGTCAAAGTATGGAGATAACTTATATCATACTATTCATATGGTGCAGTGTGTCATAAAATAAACGTGATGCTCATGACATAGAATGCACTTATCAACTCCCACATCTCATGTTTTACTTATGATTCTCCCCCTTTTGTCAATTATTTCTCCCCTTTTTAAAATTCTTCTAAGACTTAGTTACATAGGACTAGAGGTAAGGTTTAATGCATAATTTCTCCCCCTTTGTCATAAATCTCCAAAAAGGATACAAAGGATATAAAGGGAAGAAATTTTGATTAAGCAATATTTAAACACACTATCATGAAAAGGGTCCTTAGATGGCACAAAGATAATGTAGAGGTGACATGAAGTGATGTACCTTTGCAGTTTACCTTTTCAAGGGGAGTTCCAAACTTGTGTTGGATTTACAATTCATTTGCAAGCTCTTGTTGGCATAGTTGTGACATAGGTCCAAGATATTAAATGAATATTGTCATAATAAATCGAAGGTGAAACTTGATACCTAGAGACTAGATGTCACCTAGCATTTTCTTATCACAACAAGAGGCAACATGAAAATTGCACAAGTATGGATTATGCAACTAGTGATCATGTATGAAAACTATCAATTGAAAAACACCAATTGATACAATTTGATAGATCAATTGAAAATAGCATATTACACTAAGTTCTCCTCAAGTTTTAGTGCACACATATATATGAATTCAATTAATATCTGTTGAGAGTACTTATTTGCAACTTAAAGTACCATTGGCATAAAAGGAGTATCAATTGAACATAATCATGCAACATAAGGAACATGTGCACTATTTAATCAATTAAGTTCTAAACAGGAGAATTTATAAGCCATGCTACTTTGGACATTTGCAATCCAAAAGGATGTGATACACATTTACCAATTTTAGATGACGTTGGAGTAGCATATACAAGAGAAACTCATTCTCTTATGAAATGTATAAAAGATACATTTATTGGAGCAAAGAATCTTTGATACCCATCAAAATTTGTAGTGGAAGTGATTGTCTTTGCCCGAACATTCCTTTCTAATTTGAGACTACACACATAATAGACTTGAAAATGAAGTTAGTCTCAAAGATTCAAATTATAGACCATTCTCCCCCTAAATGTGTGCATACAAGTGATGAATATTTGTTTAGCTTATGCACTTGGACTTGTGAGGCCAGGGGATTAAGTTCTACAATTTGAACCTAGGTACAAATAAAGTATGAAAATGTGAAATTGTACCAATTGAAGGAATTACTCATAATCAAAAGGTATACTAATAGACATTATATGCAATATTTTAAGCCAAGATTCTTGAGAAGTTAGCATGTTTGACTCAAACCTTACTAAGATGACTTAAGACTAACTTATGACATCACCACAAGAGGTATTAATCAAATATCTAGAGATTCTTTAATCGTCACCACAAGTGCAACCTTATGATGTGACTTAAGATATTGCATATACATGCACACACTAGCATGTAAGAGCCTAGATACACAAATGTAATACAATAGTTAATGGAGTGACACACCTTTGTTCCACGCCACATGGTCTCCATTATAATCATGAATTTCCATCCTAGCTTTTGATAGGCTTGACATATCAAAGAGAAACTTATCCTCTTCAAATGATCAAGAAAAACTCATTTTCATTTCTATGAAACCATTCATCCTCATTTGATGTTCTCCAAGGTGTGAGACTATATAACATGAACTTGAAAGAAATCATTAATCTCACAAGATATAGGCTAAACTCCCCCTCAATTTGTGCATGCAAGAGTACACAAAGTACACTTATGCACATCAACAATACGAGGTTAAAGGGGATGTTTGCACTATATCTTGGTTGAACATAACATGCTTTACATAGATGATGAAAATTAAACCAATTAAAAGTTTAAGAATTGAAAGTATATCAATTGAAATCCTAAAGGTAAAGCATGCTAATATGAACCTCAAACCTCATAATGAAGGATATCATATAAATATGTCACTACATCTTCATTATTTGGTTGACAAAAAAAATATAACTCCCTTCTTGAATCACTGTGATCTCTTTTCTCTTTACGATTTCATCCAACCAAGTGATCATGAACTTCTTTCATCTTTTCTTGATTCGATCATACTTGATATGAGATCAATTGAAGCTCAATGATTGAAACAACCAAGACTCTTATATTTGTAGATTTTGAATTCATCTTCAAAGAACTTGGGAGGACCTTATTGAAACACTTAGAAAAGAGAGCATTAGAAACACAAGAGAGGGTTTCACAAATGATGATCCTTATATGTGGATGTCAAATGAATCATCATTAATGAAATCCAAAAGGATAGACTAAATTCTTTTAAATTAGTGCACACATATAGTTGATCTGAAAGTTATATGCACTATTGAACATTTTATATTGCAAGAAATTTAACCTATACTATGGTACATCCCACTAAGGATAGAATACTAAAACAACTGAAGGAGAGGAAGTTTTCATACCTTGGCCTCTTATCAACTTCTTCTTACTTCAGTTGAATAGTATCCTTTAAGCTTGTGATTTATCCAATTTAAAACAAGCACATCTCTTAACATAGATTTTCTATGGATAAACTCAACACAAGAGATGACATTAGTAGCACAAGCACTAGTTTCTTATTTAGCAACCCTTTATATGTGGAAGGCAAGCGAGTTGCTAAAATAGAGAAACCTCAAAATATGGACTAAATTTCCCTTGAGCCCTCATGCACAATATATTTTGAATGACATGAATAATATGCATGGTTGTTCAATGAAGTCTAAAGGGCTGACTTAATCCATATTATGGTGAGTGTCTAATAAAGAAGAATCAAATCCAAATTAACTAGATAGAGAATACGTCACATAATTTTGGATTGTTCACCATATGATAATATTCATTCATCTTCCAATTAGACCTTTATTTCATAATCAACAACTGATGTATATCCTCAAGTGCTTCTTTTTCCTTAGTGGCTACATAAGTCACAAAAAAGATAAGATTTGAAAATAATATGCACTTGAGATTCAGTTGTTACCACCCTTGCTACTATCTACAAATATGATTTATACATTCATTATCGAGCACTGAGAGCACCTAGAGGGGGGGGTGAATAGGTGATCCTGTAAAAACTTCAAACTTAAGCCACAAAAACTTGTTAAGTGTTAGCACAATTATTGCCAAGTGGCTAAGGTGAAGTCTCAACAAAACACAATACCACAAGAGATCAAGCAGAGAGGTGACACAGTGGTTTATCCCGTGGTTCGGCCAAGCCAACGCTTGCCTACTCCACGTTGTGGCGTCCCAACGGACGAGGGTTGCAATCAACCCCTCTCAAGCGGTCCAAAGACCCACTTGAATACCACGGTGTTTTGTTTTGCCTTTCACTATCCCGTTTGCAAGGAATCTCCACAAATTGGAGTCTCTTGCCCTTACAAGTATATGATCACAAATGAAACACAGAGTAAGGGAGGAAAGCAACACACACAAATCCACAGCAAAACGCGCACACACACGGCCAAGAATCGAGCTCACAAGAGTATCACAAAGTTCTCACTAGAACGGAGCTCGAAACACTTAGAGTGACAAACAAATGCGCAAAGACTGAGTGTGGATGATCAAGAATGCTCAAAGGTTGCTTGTGTATCTCCTCCATGCGCCTAGGGGCTCCTTTTATAGCCCCAAGGCAGCTAGGAGCCGTTGAGAGCAAATCCGGAAGGCCATCTTTGCCTTCTGTCGTCGGGGGCACCGGACAGTCCGGTGCACACCGGACACTGTCCGGTGCCCGATTTCTTTCCTTATCTGGCGCTACTGACCGTTGCAGACTGTCGCAGATCCCGGAGCCGTTGGCGCACCGGACATGTCCGGTGCACACCGGACAGTCCGGTGACATCTTCCGACCGTTGGCTCCGCCACGTGTCTCGCGCAGATTGCGCGGCCGACCGTTGGCCCGGCCGACCGTTGGCTCACCGGACAGTCCGGTGCACACCGGACAGTCCGGTGAATTTTAGTCGTACGCCGTCGGCCAATTTCCCGAGAGCGGCCAGTTCGCGCCGAGTCAGTCTGGCGCACCGGACACTGTCCGGTGCACACCGGACAGTCCGGTGCTCCAGACCGAGCTGAGTCTTCGCTGCACACAGCCAAGTCTTTTCTTCTCTTCTCTCTTCTTCTTCTTTCTGTTTCTAACACTTAGACAAATATATTAGTACACAAAACCAATGTACTAAGGCTTAGAAACATACCTTTACTTCATGATTTGCACCTTGTTCATTCATGTACATAAATTCACAATTAAGCACAGGTGTTGGCACTCAATCACCAAAATACTTAGAAATGGCCCAAGGGCACATTTCCCTTTCAATCTCCCCCTTTTTGGTGATTTATGCCAACACAACATAAAGCAACTAGAACAAGTGCAAACTCACTTCAAATAAAACTTAAATTTATTATGAATCAATTTTGGCATATATGGATCATCCTTTGCCACCACTTGGTTTGTTTTTGCAAATCAAACTCAAATCTCTATCTCTAAGTTAAACACACATGTTGAAGCATAAGGAGAGTCATTCCAAAAGAGATTGATCAAAGATTTCAAAAAACTCCCCCTTTTTCCCATAATTACTACTTCTCCCAAAAGAAGCCAACTTTGATAAGAGAGACAACACAAAGAGTTTTGACAAACCAAAAGCTCTACTCTACTATTTTTCAAAATCTCTCAAGTGGTAGCTGATCCATTTATTGCTTTGGCCTTTATTTTCTCCCCCTTTGGCATCAAGCACCAAAACGGGATCAATCTTGGCCCTTTAACCCCATTGCCTCACCAAAATCTTCAATTAAGAGCAAATGACAATAAGAGTTAATGAGATGAACTTGGAATAAGTTACCCTCTCATCGGAGTGCAGTGGAAGTCTTTCATGGTCCAAGTCCACCTTTTCCCTTTCAATTCTCCTTTGAGACTAAAACAAGCAAACTCAAGCATATGGTTAGTCTCAAAGGGTCAAGTTGTAACACATCTCCCCCTAAATATGTGCATCACTTTGCAACGGACTTGTGAGGTCCAGGGAGTGTTTGTACAACTTGAGCACCATAATAAGCAACAAAATGCAGAATGAACATGATCAAAGGCATAAACACATGTATGCTACTTTTCAATCCAAGTTCCGCGAATCTAAGATATTGAGCTCACTACGCAGCCTGCAAAAGGTCTTCTCATCTAGAGGCTTGGTAAAGATATCGGCTAGCTGGTTCTCGGTGCTAACATGAAACACTTCGATATCCCCCTTTTGCTGGTGGTCTCTCAAAAAGTGATGCCGGATGTCAATGTGCTTTGTGCGGCTGTGCTCAACAGGATTTTCCGCTATTCGGATAGCACTCTCATTGTCACATAGGAGTGGGACTTTGCTCAGATTGTAGCCAAAGTCCCGGAGGGTTTGCCTCATCCAAAGTAGTTGCGCGCAACACTGTCCTGCGGCAACATACTCGGCCTCAGCGGTGGATAGGGCAACGGAGGTTTGTTTCTTAGAGTTCCAAGACACCAGGGACCTTCCTAAGAATTGGCACGTCCCCGATGTACTCTTTCTATCGACCTTACATCCAGCATAGTCGGAATCTGAGTACCCAATCAAGTCAAAGTTAGACCCCTTTGGATACCAGATCCCGAAGCAAGGCGTAGCGACTAAATATCTAAGAATTCGCTTCACCGCCACCAAGTGACACTCCTTAGGATTGGATTGAAATCTAGCACACATGCATACGCTAAGCATAATATCCGGTCTACTAGCACATAAATAAAGCAAAGAACCTATCATTGACCGGTATGCTTTTTGATCAACGGACTTACCTCCTTTGTTGAGGTCGGTGTGTCCGTCGGTTCCCATCGGAGTCTTTGCGGGCTTGGCGTCCTTCATCCCAAACCGCTTTAGCAGATCTTGCGTGTACTTAGTTTGGGAGATGAAGGTGCCGTCCTTGAGTTGCTTCACTTGGAACCCAAGGAAGTAGTTCAACTCGCCCATCATCGACATCTCGAATTTCTGCGTCATCACCCTGCTAAACTCTTCACAAGACTTTTGATTAGTAGAACCAAATATTATGTCATCGACATAAATTTGGCACACAAACAAATCACCATCACAAGTCTTAGTGAAAAGAGTTGGATCGGCTTTCCCAACCTTGAAAGCATTAGCAATTAAGAAATCTCTAAGGCATTCATACCATGCTCTTGGGGCTTGTTTAAGTCCATAGAGCGCCTTAGAGAGCTTACACACGTGGTCGGGGTACCGCTCATCCTCGAAGCCAGGGGGTTGCTCCACGTACACCTCCTCCTTTATTGGCCCGTTGAGGAAAGCGCTCTTCACATCCATTTGGTACAACCTGAAAGAATGGTGAGCGGCATATGCTAGCAAGATACGAATTGATTCTAGCCTAGCCACAGGAGCAAAAGTCTCCTCAAAGTCCAAACCTGCGACTTGGGCATAACCTTTTGCCACAAGTCGAGCCTTGTTCCTTGTCACCACCCCGTGCTCGTCCTGTTTGTTGCGGAAAACCCACTTGGTTCCCACAACATTTTGCTTAGGACGAGGCACCAGCGTCCAGACTTCATTGCGCTTGAAGTTGTTAAGTTCCTCCTGCATGGCCAACACCCAGTCCGGATCTAGCAAGGCCTCCTCTACCCTGAAAGGCTCAATAGAAGAGACAAAGGAGTAATGCTCACAAAAATTAACTAATCGAGATCGAGTAGTTACTCCCTTGCTAATGTCACCCAGAATTTGGTCAACGGGATGATCCCTTTGAATCATCGTTCGAACTTGGGTTGGAGGTGCCGGTTGCGCTTCTTCCTCCATCACATGATCATCTTGTGCTCCCCCTTGATCACACGCCTCCTTTCGATGAACCTGTTCATCGTCTTGAGTTGGGGGATGCACCGTCATTGAGGAAGAAGGTTGATCTCGTTCATCTTGTTCCTGTGGCCGAACGTCTCCAATCGCCATGGTTCGTATAGCGGCCGTTGGAACATCTTCTTCATCTACATCATCACAATCAACAACTTGCTCTCTTGGAGAGCCATTAGTCTCATCAAATACAACGTCGCTAGAGACTTCAACCAAACCCGATGATTTGTTGAAGACCCTATACGCCTTTGTATTTGAATCATAACCTAATAAAAACCCTTCTACAGCTTTGGGAGCAAACTTAGAATTTCTACCCTTCTTCACTAGAATGTAGCACTTGCTCCCAAAAACACGAAAGTAAGATACATTGGGTTTGTTACCGGTTAGTAGCTCATATGACGTCTTCTTGAGGAGGCGGTGAAGGTAGACCCTGTTGATGGCGTGGCAAGCCGTGTTCACGGCTTCCGACCAAAAGCACTCGGGGGTCTTGAACTCTCCAAGCATCGTCCTCGCCATATCGATTAGCGTCCTGTTCTTCCTCTCTACCACACCATTTTGCTGTGGTGTGTAGGGAGCGGAGAACTCGTGCTTGATCCCTTCCTCCTCAAGAAACTCCTCCACTTGAAGGTTCTTGAACTCGGACCCGTTGTCGCTCCTAATCTTCTTCACCTTGAGCTCAAACTCATTTTGAGCTCTCCTGAGGAAGCGCTTGAGAGTCCCTTGGGTTTCAGACTTATCCTGCAAAAAGAACACCCAAGTGAAGCGGGAAAAGTCATCAACAATAACTAAACCATACTTACTTCCTCCTATGCTTAGATAGGCGACGGGTCCGAAGAGGTCCATATGCAGCAGCTCCAGAGGTCTTGATGTGGTCATCACATTCTTGCTGTGATGTGCTCCTCCTACCTGTTTACCTGCTTGACAAGCTACACAAGGTTTATCTTTTTCGAAATAAACATTTGTTAGACCTATCACGTGTTCTCCCTTTAGAAGCTTGTGGAGGTTCTTCATCCCCACATGTGCTAAGCGGCGATGCCACAGCCAGCCCATGCAAGTCTTAGCCATTAAGCATGCATCTAGACCGGCCTCTTCTTTTGCAAAATCAACTAAGTAAAGCTTGCCGTCTAGTACACCCTTAAAGGCTAGTGAACCATCACATCTTCTAAAGACAGACACATCTACATTAGTAAAAAGGCAATTATATCCCATGTTGCATAGTTGACTAACAGATAGCAAATTGTAACCAAGAGACTCAACTAAAAACACATTTGAAATTGAGTGCTCATTAGAAATTGCAATTTTACCTAACCCTTTTACCTTGCCTTGATTCCCATCACCGAATATAATTGAATCTTGGGAATCCTTGTTTTTTGACGTAGGAGGTGAACATCTTCTTCTCCCCCGTCATATGGTTTGTGCATCCGCTGTCGATAATCCAGCTTGAACCCCCGGATGCATAAACCTGCAAGGCAAATTTAGGCTTGGGTCTTAGGTACCCAACTCATGTTGGGTCCTGCAAGGTTAGCACAAATGTCCTTAGGGACCCAAATGCAAGTCCTGTCTCCCTTGCATTTTGCCCCTAACTTCCTAGCAACTATTTTCCTATCCTTTCTACAAATAGCAAAGGAAGTGTTTAAAGCACAATAAATTATAGACGGTTCATTCACTACTTTCCTAGGAGCATGAATAACATTCTTTCTAGGCACATGAGCAATATTTCTCCTAGGCATATGTACAAAATTTCTCCTACACATATCTTTATCATGCTTATAAGAAGAACTAGAGGCAAACATGGTATGAGAATCATAAACATGTGAATCAAAATCATTATAAGCATTTCTAGCACTTCTTCTATCATTATACATAAAGGCATGGTTCTTTTTCGCACTACTAGCCATAGGGGCCTTCCCCTTCTCCTTGACGAAGATGGGAGCCTTATGGCTTGTTAAGTTCTTGGCTTCCCTCTTGAAGCCAAGCCCATCCTTAATTGAGGGATGTCTTCCAATTGTATAGGCATCCCTTGCAAATTTTAACTTATCAAATTCACTTTTGCTAGTCTTAAGTTGTGCATTAAGACTAGCCAATTCATCACTTAGTTTGGAAATTGAAACTAGGTGTTCACTACAGGCATTAACATCAAAATCCTTACACCTAGTGCAAATTGTAACATTTTCAACACAGGAATTTGATTTACTAGCTACTTCTAGTTTAGCACTTAAATCATTATTAACACTTCTTAAGGTAGCAATGGTTTCATGACAGGAAGATAATTCACTAGAAAGCACTTCATTTCTTTTAATTTCTAGAGCAAGAGAATTTTGTGCACTAACAAATTTATCATGCTCCTCATATAAAAGATCCTCTTGTTTTTCTAGTAATCTATTCTTATCATTCAAAGCATCGATCAACTCATTGATTTTATCTATCTTAGATCTATCTAAGCCCTTGAACAAGCATGAATAATCTATGTCATCATCATCACTAGATTCATTATCACTAGAAGAAGCATAAGTGGAGTCTTGAGTACTCACCTTCTTCTCCCTTGCCATAAGGCATGTGAGACGCTCGTTGGGGAAGAGGGAAGACTTGTTGAAGGCGGTGGCAGCGAGTCCTTCATTGTTGGAGTCGGAGGAGGAGCAATCCGAGTCCCACTCCTTTCCTAGATGTGCCTCGCCTTTTGCCTTCTTGTATTGCTTCTTCTTCTCTCTTTTGTTCCCCATTTCCTGGTCACTTTCATTATCGGGACAGTTAGCAATGAAATGACCAAGCTTACCGCATTTGAAGCATGAGCGCTTCCCCTTTGTCTTGGTCTTGCTTGGCTGCCCCTTGCGACCATTTAGCGCCGTCTTAAATCTCTTGATGATGAGAGCCATCTCTTCATCATTGAGCCCGGCCGCCTCAACTTGCGCCACCTTGCTAGGTAGCGACTCCTTGCTCCTCGTTGCCTTTAGAGCAATGGGTTGAGGCTCGTGGAGTGGTCCGTTCAACGCGTCGTCGACGTATCTTGCCTCCTTGATCATCATCCGCCCGCTCACGAATTTTCCAAGTACTTCCTCGGGCGTCATCATCGTGTACCTAGGATTCTCACGAATATTGTTCACGAGATGAGGATCAAGAACGGTAAAGGACCTGAGCATTAGGCGGACGACGTCGTGATCCGTCCAACGCGTGCTTCCGTAGCTCCTTATTTTGTTGATAAGGGTCTTGAGCCGGTTGTAAGTTTGAGTTGGCTCCTCTCCCCTTATCATGGTGAATCGTCCAAGCTCGCCCTCCACCAACTCCATCTTGGTGAGCAAGGTGACGTCGTTCCCCTCATGAGAAATCTTGAGGGTGTCCCAGATTTGCTTGGCGTTATCCAAGCCGCTCACTTTATGGTATTCATCCCTGCACAAGGAAGCTAGAAGAACAGTAGTAGCTTGTGCATTCTTATGAATTTGTTCATTAATGAACATAGGACTATCCGAACTATCAAAGTGCATTCCACTCTCTACAATCTCCCATATACTAGGATGGAGAGAGAATAGGTGGCTACGCATTTTGTGGCTCCAAAATCCGTAGTCCTCTCCATCAAAGTGTGGGGGCTTGCCGAGTGGAATGGAGAGCAAATGTGAATGTGAACTTTGCGGAATACGAGAGTAGTCAAAAGAAAAATTCGAATTAACCGGTTTTCTTCTCTCGTAGTCGTTGTGGTCTTCGTCCTTTTGGGAAGAAGTAGACTCATCGCTGTCGTAGTAGACGATCTCCTTGATGCGCCTTGTCTTCTTCTTCTTCCCTTCCTTCCGTCTATGACCCGAGCCGGAGTCGGTAGGCTTGTCGTCCTTCGGCTCGTTGACGAAGGATTCCTTCTCTTTGTCGTTGATCACGATACCCTTCCCCTTAGGATCCATCTCTTCGGGCGGTTAGTCCCTTTGTGAAGAGAACGGCTCCGATACCAATTGAGAGCACCTAGAGGGGGGGGGTGAATAGGTGATCCTGTAAAAACTTCAAACTTAAGCCACAAAAACTTGTTAAGTGTTAGCACAATTATTGCCAAGTGGCTAAGGTGAAGTCTCAACAAAACACAATACCACAAGAGATCAAGCAGAGAGGTGACACAGTGGTTTATCCCGTGGTTCGGCCAAGCCAACGCTTGCCTACTCCACGTTGTGGCGTCCCAACGGACGAGGGTTGCAATCAACCCCTCTCAAGCGGTCCAAAGACCCACTTGAATACCACGGTGTTTTGTTTTGCCTTTCACTATCCCGTTTGCAAGGAATCTCCACAAATTGGAGTCTCTTGCCCTTACAAGTATATGATCACAAATGAAACACAGAGTAAGGGAGGAAAGCAACACACACAAATCCACAGCAAAACGCGCACACACACGGCCAAGAATCGAGCTCACAAGAGTATCACAAAGTTCTCACTAGAACGGAGCTCGAAACACTTAGAGTGACAAACAAATGCGCAAAGACTGAGTGTGGATGATCAAGAATGCTCAAAGGTTGCTTGTGTATCTCCTCCATGCGCCTAGGGGCTCCTTTTATAGCCCCAAGGCAGCTAGGAGCCGTTGAGAGCAAATCCGGAAGGCCATCTTTGCCTTCTGTCGTCGGGGGCACCGGACAGTCCGGTGCACACCGGACACTGTCCGGTGCCCGATTTCTTTCCTTATCTGGCGCTTCCGACCGTTGCAGACTGTCGCAGATCCCGGAGCCGTTGGCGCACCGGACATGTCCGGTGCACACCGGACAGTCCGGTGACATCTTCCGACCGTTGGCTCCGCCACGTGTCCCGCGCAGATTGCGCGGCCGACCGTTGGCCCGGCCGACCGTTGGCTCACCGGACAGTCCGGTGCACACCGGACAGTCCGGTGAATTTTAGCCGTACGCCATCGGCCAATTTCCCGAGAGCGGCCAGTTCGCGCCGAGTCAGTCTGGCGCACCGGACACTGTCCGGTGCACACCGGACAGTCCGGTGCTCCAGACCGAGCTGAGTCTTCGCTGCACACAGCCAAGTCTTTTCTTCTCTTCTCTCTTCTTCTTCTTTCTGTTTCTAACACTTAGACAAATATATTAGTACACAAAACCAATGTACTAAGGCTTAGAAACATACCTTTACTTCATGATTTGCACCTTGTTCATTCATGTACATAAATTCACAATTAAGCACAGGTGTTGGCACTCAATCACCAAAATACTTAGAAATGGCCCAAGGGCACATTTCCCTTTCAAGCACCCAACTTGATCCATTGAAGGCGTGATCCTGCAAAACAAGTTTAAGATGCATATCTTGGTACCCAATTTGAATTGGGTCCTTTGACATTAGTAGGAAGAGCCTTGAGTACCCACACAATCCTTATTGTAACCTTTCTCTTTATGTAGGCACCCACATATACTTGACAACCATCTTACATGGTTTCAAGTCAATATTTAATCACATAGATAAAAGCTAGAGTTAAGAATAGGAGCCTTTTCTCCTTTTCTTGATACATCATTGTGTTGCCTTCTTGATGATGAACCTAGCTTGACCTTGGGTGCACCTAGCTTATTAAGGTTAATTGCACAAGCATTCATATCATAAAGACAAGTTATGCATGTAATTTACAACTTAGTGATCCAATTCAATGTGAAGCATATGGATACCGATTGAAGTAGATTTCTAAGATATCAAAATATGGGTTTCCAAAATTTAGAGAGTATGGATCACTAATTGTACCTTTTACAGTTTAAAAATCATATCCATGTTAGTGCATATGTATGAGATGAATATCAACAAAAAAGATTCTTATGCACTTTTAGATTTAACTATAAGGGAATTTTAAACTGCATCAAGAGTAGCTATTAAAAAAACAAAGATTACAATCCATATGAATGAGATACAAATTTACCATTTTGGATTGTCTTAGTATAGCTTACTCAAGGGAAACTTATTCTCTACGACACAAGATATATAATGTTCTCCCACTAGATATGTGCATCAAGTATTTGAATGACTTACCACATGCACTTTCAATTCAGTTAAGAGTCTCATGAGGAGTACATTACATATCATGGTCAATGCATGACAAATTTGCAATGAATTAACTTATGCCTAAGAATACTTACCACCATATAGAACGTACCATTTGTTATACCAATTTGATAGATCTTACTATCTGTGGTGGTGTCACCTTAGTATTCTTATTTTCATCATTTGTGGAGACTTCCTTCTTTGTTATCTCTTTTCCTTTTAAAACTAATCGATAAAACACTTTGAAAAGAGGCATTAGTAGTACAAGGAAGTATTTAATGAATGATGATATCTATATATGAATGGCAAACAAATCATCATTTATAAGGCATAAAGGCATAAAATAAGTCCTTTTAAATTAATGCACATGGATGAGTGAATTAATAATATGCACCAATTTACAAATTTAAGCCAAAAGGAATTTAACCTTCATATTGGCATTTCTTTCCATAAAATAGATTATTACCAATTGAAAGAATGCCACTTGAAAGGAACTATTATTGGTCACATACCAAATGAAACAACTAGTTCCACACCTTTGCCTTGAGCATTCCTAATCTTTCTTTGTTTGAAGATTAACCTTTAATGCTTGTGATTTTACCAAATGAAAGAGCACAATCTCTACTTATGAATTTCCATGAAATGGCTTAAAAGAGATTGCATTAGAAACACAAACAATAGTTTCCTATTTAGAAACCTCTAGTATATGAATGACAAGAAGGTTACTAAAATAAGGAAACTTCATGATATGAACTAAATTGCCCTTACAAGCATCATGCATAACACCAAAATTAAATAAGGTGAAAAAACATGATTATTTAATTAAGTTTACATGGCAAGTTTAATTCATAGCATGGTGAGTGATTAATGTAGAAGACTCAAAACCAATTTAAATGAGAATGAATACATCACATAGTATTGGTTAGATCTTCTTTGAACGTTGAATGTCACACTCCATTTGGGAAACACATTCTCATGTTGTGAAACTACATAAATCATTTAGATAAAAACATTAGTCTCACAACTCTAGTCATGTAGAGAATTTCCCTTTTGGTAAGTGCTTTAAGAATTTGAATTTCTTACTTAGCACTCTATTCATTTAAGAACATGGGATAATCCTCTTTATGTCTAGGTCATGGCAATAATACGATAATCAATTTGAAATATGCCACAAGATACATACAACCAATTTAAAGCATGTAGATTGTCATAATATAAAAATATGAACTTGCAATCTACCATATAATTAGATCCTTTCCAAAGCAAGGTAAAATCTTTTAAGTTCATTCTCAAGTGCTTCATTTTTCCTATGTGGCTACAAAAGACACAAAGGAATATACCAATTAAAAGCAATGTGCACTTAAGAATTAATTGTTACCATCCTTTGGATATCACTTGGTTGTAGGCCTTTTGCTTGATTCCCACAAAGGTTAATCTTTATTCCCTACAACACAAGTTCTTGCTAGAGATGAATATGAAGTTAGTGATATAACAACTCAATTCATCTTTGGGTCAATCTTAAAGGATAGACAATGTAAGATTGATAGCTTGAGATAAGAATTGAGTTAAACCGCTCAAGCACCCCAAAGCTTCATATCATCTGTGGGTACCTGCAAAACTTATCAAGTACATTTTGGTACCCATCTTTGGATGGGTCCACCAAGGTTAGCTAACAAGTACTTAGGCACCCAAATGGCCTTTGTGCTAGTTTTAGGTGAACTAATTACCTTTCTAGCAGAAATGTCATTTTTGGGTCTCCTAAGCGAATATGAATGAATTGACATGGTAGGCTTAGGATACTTACTCATGGGACAATCCTTGTGTAAGGAAAATGGACCCCGACCATTTGGCTAATTGAGTTTTGGTGTTTGATGATTAACACAACCTGTGGACTAATATGTTTGCTAGTGTTTATAATTATAGTTCACAGGATGCAAAGAGAATTGGACCAAGGCAATGAGGATGCAACACCTCAAAAGAAGACATAAAAAGATGCATAGGAGTCCAATACTCAAGAACAAAAGAAGCCCGAAGAAATCAGCGAAGAAATCCAAGATGAGGGCTATCAGACAGCGCCTGGTGGTGCACCGGACATTGATGTCCGGTGTGCACCGGACTGTCCGGTGTGGCACCGGACAGTCTGCGCAGAGAGGCCACAGACAGGCGCTCTCTGGCTGTAGCACCGGACTGTCCGGTGTGCCACGGGCAGACGGCAACGGTCGGATCCAACGGTCGGCTGACGTGGCGTGCACCGGACATTGCACAGTAGATGTCCGGTGGTGCACCGGACTGTCCGGTGCACCCGACGACAGAAAGCTGCTGCTTTCTGTCCAACGGCTAGTTTGGGGTTTGGAGGCTATAAATACCACCCCAACCGGCCATTCTCAAGTGTGAGAGCCCAAGCAACATACCAAGACACATAGTGCATATTTCCAAGAGCTCAAACACCCAAGTGCTTAATAGAATCACTCAGTGATTAGCGTAGGTGCTTTGCGAAGTGCTTAGGTTAGTTAGACCGCTTTAGCGCTTGCTCTAGGTGAACCCTAGTTAGTTGAGTGAGTTTTGTAAAACCACACAACCCCTCGGCTCTTGCGTGAGCCGTTGTAATTGTATCGAGTGGGGCGAGAGTCTTGCGAGACCGTGACAACCGCGTTTGTGTCACGGCCGCCACCGTGTACCGGAGGGAACGAGGCCCGCAGCGTTTCGGCCGGAAGCTCGATAGTGGAGACGGCGGGGAGCGTCCGAGAGGAGCCGGAAGCGGAGCACCACTTGCGCGTGGAGAAGGCCCGTGGCTCTCTACGGAGTTACTCGACCGTGGTGCTTAGCCCTCGCATGGGCTTCCCTTTGCGTAGGGGCACCAACGAGGATTAGTCGGGATCTTGCGTGATTCCGGATACCTCGGTAAAAATACCGGCGTCATCCACGAGAGTTTGCTTCTCTACTTAGCTCTTTACATTCCGCATTTATATTAAGCATTTAAGTTTCAATCTTGTAGTCATACTTATTTAGTGTAGATTGAAACTTAGCCTTTGCGGTAGAGATAGCAACACTTAGACAAAACCTAGTTTGCACATTCTAGTTTTGATTATTTGCATAGGTTTTGCTCTAGGGATTTATTTGTGGCCTAGTTTAGTAAAAGTTTTAGAAGTCCTAATTCACCCCCCCTCTTAGGCGTCACCCGTTTCCTACACCTTGCATAGGTGTCCCTTTCTTCGGCAAGTGTAGCAAATCTGATTTTTAATTTTGCAAGACTCCTTCTTGCCTTGCTTCTTGTTTGCTACATGGTTAGTGAGCCTCTTTCTTTCTAAAGTTAAGCCACTATCTTTTATGTAGGGACATGACTTAATCTCATGTCCCTTCTCATGACATTGATAACACTTTCTAGTGCATCTTCTCTTATTTGGAAGAGTGGCTTGTTTGTTACCTTGTGTGGAGCATGTGGAGACGTGATTGAGGCACTTGTCATGAGCTTTGGATTTCTTATCTTGATGTTTGCTCATGACTTTCTTGGAAAGCTTGGTATTCTTTTGAAGGGGTTTTGTGCATGCTACGGTTGTCCCCTTCTCAAGCTTTTTCACCATATTATCACGGTTATCTTGAGAAGGTTGAGCATGACACTTTCCCTTCAAAAGAGTTAAGCTGCTTCTTTGCCTTCCAACTTCTTCCTTGAGCTCTTTATTTTCTTGTGTGATAGAAATGTCACTAGTTCCTGAAATTTCTAGCTCAATGGAAGATTGGCTTTCTTGAGAGCAACATTTGTTAGCACATGATAATATAGTTTCTACTTGAGTACATGTGCATATGTGAGGTTGGTATGATTTCAAATTAGTTAACACAACCTCATGAGCCATTTCTAACATGATATGTGAATCCATAAATTTATTATGAGAGCACACAAGCATAACATGTTTTTCTTGTAAAAGATGAAGTCGAGGCAGCCTCAACTTTTTCAAGCTTAGAAGCACTTTTGTTTCTTAGTCCCCCCGACATGATCTTTCCTCACACGGTTAAGCGTTAGAACGAGGATTAGGCTCTGATACCAATTGAAAGTTGCCTAGAGGGGGGGTGAATAGGCAAGTTAAAACTTTTTCTACAAAAACTAGAAGCAAACTAGGTAAAACTGAATTGATCTCGAAATTCACCCGGTTAACTTTGGAAATGAAATGTTCTAAATGATCCACAGGGTTCAAAGTAGTAGATCTGAGAAGGGCACTTCTCAAAATCCACACACCAAAAAGGTATAAACAAATCTTTCACGGAATGGTAAGAGAACGAAAAACACAAACAAACACAATGAGCAAGAACACAAGAGACACAAGATTTATCCCGAGGTTCGATCACACCACCAAGGTGCCCTACTTCCTCGTTGAGGCGCCCACAAAGAGCCGGGTCTCTTTCAACCCTAATCCTCCCTTTGCCGACCACAAAGGTCAAGCCTACACACTAATCTTTGCTCAAACGAGCGGGTAATACAAACTTTCCCTAGACGACTAGGTCTCTTGTGAGTCTCCAAATCTTGTGGTCCACAAGATTTGGAGACTCACAAGAGACACCTAGTCGTCTAGGAGCTAGAAGCTCCAAGAGTAATGAATCCACAAAGAACTCGATGTAGTACCAAAGCTCGAATGAAGAAGAGCGAGAGAGATTTAGAGATGAAGCACAAAAACCGCAACTCTCAAGCTCACTCAAAGATTTCTCTCTAAAGATTTGAAATGGGAGAGGCAAGAGATGTGTGAGAGAGAGTGGGAGGTGTTTCTCAAGTTGGAAATGGAGTTCAAATCGTGCTCACTGCTATGGGGTGAGAGGTAGGAGTGAGTATATATAGGTGGAGCTCAAAACTAGCCGTTAGGGCAGATTTTTCTGTCTGAGACCGGTTGAACCGCCCCTGGCAGGTCAGGCAGACTGTCTGCCAGTCTGACTATCAGACTGACTGGCAGACTAACCTGCGGACTGGTCAAGTTGACCAAGACCGGTTGAACCGCCCATAATACCGGTTCAACCGCCTGGGGCAGGCTGACAGACAGTCTGCCAGTCAGACTGGCAGACTGCAAGTCAGACTGCAAAAACAGGTCCTGACACCGGTTGAACTGCCCCTACGGTCGGTTCAACCGCCTAGGGGTCATACTGGCAGTCAGTCTGCCAGTCAGGAGGTCAGACCGGTCAGGTGACCCTGACACCGGTTGAACCTCCCCTAGGACCGGTTCAACCGGTTTTGACCAGTGAGGTCCGGGGAAAATACCTCGGCTGAACTTTCCCTGGACACCGGTTGAACCTCTCTGGACCACGGTTGAACTTGCCCTGGACCCCGGTTGAACCTGCCTAGACCCCAGTTGAAGTTGAAATTCAGCTGAAGTTGAGAAAGTTCAACTCAGCTGAAGTTGAGAAAGTTCAACTCAGCTGAAGTTCAGCTCAGCTGCAGCTGAAGAAGCTCAACTCAACTAAAGTTCAGCTCAGCTGAAAAGCTCAGCTGCAGCTGAAGAAGCTCAACTCAGCTGAAGTTCAGCTCAGCTGCAGCTGAAGAAGCTCAACTCAGCTGAAGTTCAGCTGCAGTTGAAGAAGTTTAGCTGCTTTTCAACAAGAACACTCTAGGTTTCTCAAACCTAACCATGGTCTACCATAGAATGTTAAAGAGATTTTTGTTTTTCAAAAATAGCTTTTGAATATAGAGGTTTGAGCTTTGGAAAACATCAACCTTCTTTTTGGATCCCCCTTTATAGTACGACGATTCCTATACTCAAATTAAATGAAATTAATTAAGTAAACTCCTTGAGTCATTGGCGTCTCATGTGTGATTTCTCCATGGCGTTGCTTCATAAGGATCACAAACATCTTTGTCTCACCTTTTGAAGCAAACATAAATCAAACCCTGTGACTTGTACCATATCACCATATGTGAGTTCAAATCATGGCTTCAAGTCACTGTACTGATGCATCAACATGTTATAACTCTTCATAGCTGATTAGTTCATCGACTTAGTGCAAGTACTCTCTTCTTCACCTTAGCCATGGTACCTCGGTCCACAAGCCGTCGCTTGGCCTTCACCTTCGCTTAGTTCCTCGAAGCCCTTTCCTTGCTATCTTCACCCTATCAAGCCATTCTTGAGTCACATCATATTGAGCATCCATTGAGAGAATCATTTCTTCAATATTGTGAACCTTGCTTGAATGTCTTTTAGATATAATTGTTAAGACCAATCAAGCTCTAGTTTGATTCTCATAGAAGCATATATGGACTGATAGTAATATGGTCAAGCCAATTCACGGTTCCTCATATCTTATTCACTTTGGCTTGACCAATCCTCTTAATCACTTCAACTTCTATTATGATCATATTTATGCATAGTGATTTCTCAAGTCTTGTCCATATATTCAAACCAATATAGAGATCATATTATATCCATTTGCATTGTCTCACTGGTTATCTAACCTTGTGTTGAACCTTTGTTCACTGTCATTATACACTATTCAAGTATGTTCATCATACTGAATTTCCTGTTCAACACTTAGCAAACTCGTTAGACCTTTAAATGTGTTGTTATCCAAATCACCAAAACTCACAAAAGCGATGAATGCACTTTCACAGGTCAGCAGGTTATCTGCCAGTCTGACTGCCAGACTGACTGGCAGACTGACCTGTAGGCTGGTCAGGCATGACAGGACCGGTTGAACCGCCCCTAACAACTCTGGTGATCAGACTACCAGTCTAACTGGCAGACTACAGGTCAGAAGTCAGAGGGTTCAGAGACCAGTTGAACTGCCCCTCAGGACCAGTTCAGCTGGTCTAGACCAGAGAGTTTAGGAGAGAAAACCCTAGCTCAACTGTCCGGAGACAAGTTCAGCTGGTGTATGGTCAAAGAGGTCCACAACTGAAGTTGAAGTTCAGCTGGAGTTGAGAAAGCTCAACTCAGCTGAAGTCCAGCTCAGCTGAAAAGCTTAGCTGCAGCTGAAGAAGCTCAACTCAGCTGAAGTCAAGTTCAGCTGGAAAGCTCAGCTGCAGTTGAAGAAGTTCAGCTGCTTTTTAGCAAGAACACTCTAGGTTTCTCAAACCTAACCACAGTCAACCATAGAATGTTAAAGTGATTTTTGGTTTTCAAAAATAGCTTTTGAATTTGGGAACTTGAGCTATAGCAAACACCATTACCTGTGCGAAAAAATACTAAGGAAGAATTACATCATGCAACTCAAAATTTACATAAAATTTTATACGTCCGTTGCATGAAGTCCTTGTTGCTTCCTTAAGTTCCTGTTGCTTTCTAATCATACACTGGGAACAAAAACTGTTAGTACCCTTATTTGTTTTGTCATTAAATCACCAAAACCCTCACTAGGGGTTGATTGCATTTACATATACTATCCTTCTATGGAATCAATGTGTTGATTAATATTCGCTACATATTTATCATTGTTTATTTTTTATCAATGACAAAGCACAAGTACAATCTTATATATCTTTTAAGATATGTAAACGTCCACTTTTGGTGATGCTAATAAAAGTATAGAATAACATATAATATTTTTGCATATCATGTATTTTATCACTATTTGAATTGCATACAAATTTCATGTCATCAGTCTTAATTTGTGAAATATGGGGTTGATGATATATATGTTGTTTGTTTTCATGTCATCATTGCGCACTAATATTTATCGAATAATTCATACGTCGTCGCAACGCACGGGCACATACCTAGTTTTTTACCTAAACTCTAACTTAAACCGAAAACCCCCAACCCAAAGCTAAAAACCTTGATCTAACATGAAAACCCCCAACTCGACACATCTAATAGGGAGGCACAGTCCAACCCGATCCAACACTAGGCACGGCCCGTACCAAACAATCCACTACCCGATCCAGGCCTGATCTGAACTCGATCCCGACATTTGAACAGGTCTAGACTAGGGATCATAACCAGATCCACGAATGTGAATATCCATATGTTTTGTAACAGTGCCTGACGGGCGAGACTACTGGTGTACAATCCCATACACAGATATCTACGGATCATGTGAGAGAAAATGTCAATAACCACTATACAATTTGGATTTGGATGGATACGTTCAATTTGGTAATAATCTAAATGTATACTAGAGGATTGAGAAGAAGGGAGACCAAACCCATGCAGGAAGAACTGAGGGAAGACCACTACTTGGTCACTGATAGACATAGAGAAGAGATCCTTGCTTGAAACTTCCCACTGAGTAAGATTTGATTGTTCTCCTGGAGAAGCCCTATCATCACCAAGGACCGCAATTCCTTCGAATTAGTAGTGGATGCCTCAAACTCATGAGGGTGTGAGGCGACCATTGCAACAAATCGAGATCCAGTGGTGGTTGCACGCATTGGGGTTTGTGAAGTGCTTCGAAAGATGAATCGGCGACACGCTAGGAAGTGATGGGCTAGTGCAACAGTAAGAGCTACATAGTGGGACTATTTATAAGTCGCAGTGGAAGGCCAAACACTGTGGAGATAGGAGTTGATAAGCTAGAAGCCAATGCAAATCTATAGAATCTAGAGCGTTAGCCCAAAGTTTTGGCCGATTCATGAACAGTAAAAGGCCAAGTCTTGGGACTTGGGAGTTGCATATCGAAGCAGAGGACTTAGCTATCGTTGGGAACAACTTAGAATATAATATACAAGACTTACAAGACAAGATTCAACATGAGAGTCAATTCTGCCCGAGCCAGTAACACTGTCAGATCGAACTCGATAACTAGTGTTAAGGATATTTACTATGGGTACCTAAGTGCACTCCAATGAACAAGACCTTGACAGATGGGTCCGAAAGCTCAGCTACACTATCTAGCGACTCGACCCACATGTTAGAGAGATATCTGACTCATCCAAGAAACATAAAGACACAGAATCTTATCAGATTAGTAGATAAGATCGATATCCATATAATATGGTAGAGTATGGATGATAAGAGAAACATGCATGTAAATATAGATATAAGAGTCCTAGTTAGGGTCAGTAAGGATGATACATATCTTTATCTAATAGAAGACTAGATAACCTTCGTATAATCGTCCTGTTGGCGTCGATATGGGCGCCAATCACTGTAAGGTGTACCCGCGGCGGTGCTCTCTGTGGCAGCACGGACAATACGCGACCTGTGGCAGGAGCTGAGTCTTTTCTGCATCGAGCCAGACGGTCCACACCTGGTGGTCGAACGGCCCGCATGTGTGCAGAGGCGACGTCATTCGCCAACATCATTTGAATTTGTCCTTCCGGTAGGGACCCTGTCAGGAAGGAGAGGTCATAGGTTTTGTCTTGGGATCGGCAGGCCACCAAAGACGCCTCTAGACGACATAGAGTCGAAGAGAGGTGAAAATTAAGGTGAAGAAAGCTACGTTACTATCTACTCATAGGGCAAAAGTAAAGGAACCAAAGATATATTGGTTTTTGGTTCGATTGTTGGTGCTTCAATCGGCCGTACCCCTTCAAATATATAAGGGGGAGGTCTGAACCTGTTCCTTGGCATCCTCCAATAACTCCCACAAATTTAGAAGGATAAACTCGTGTGGAGATAGGAGTTAATCCACCTGATCTAATCTAATCTAATTGTGGACTGTCCGCGCCTAAGGGCGGGCAGTGGCGGGCCTAGGATTTAGAGGGTGGGTATTCGAAATTTTTATAGGATGATTTTTTTTGGAAGATTAAAACATGTCTATCGACATATATATTTAATTATATATGTATAACCTATAATTAAGCACACACGCTATGATCATAACTGATTCAATAACTAGTCTACTAAACTCAAATTTCATACAACTATTTTAAAAGTTTTAAATTGAAATGCATCTGTTGGTTGTTGCTTAGTTGCTAGCTGACTGCTTGTCCTCTTTGGTATTTTCCAATCGTTAATGCCCTATCTGCAGCCCAGTATCGCAAGCAGCAAAGTAGGGGAGGTCAGGTCGGGTGGCCACTAGCTAGCTGGGTAGGCTTGGACATTGGCACGATCGGACCTTGCCCCTGGTTGTCTGTCCTAGCATGAGGTGACTCCCTGACTACGATGAATTGAAGCCTCGGGCGACGGACGACATACGACGCAACAACGAGGCCAGATGCAACGCAATGACAGTTAGTCGGGCAAGTCTGGGCACCTAGCTATGCCGCGGAGCCACGATGTCTCAACGGAGGTGGTGGTGTCTCCATGGCACGTGGGGCTACAAGATGTGACCACGACTTGGTTGCTGGCGCATCTGGTGGCTCTGCCATGGTACGACTACAATAGGGTTTGAGGATTTTTTTTTGTCGTGAGGTACTGAGATGAGCTTTGTCACTCCGTTGAGCTTAATGGTCCACGACAAACGATTGGATTAGTTAGGTATGAGAGGTATAAAGGAGATATTTTAGTCTAAATTAACAGAATTCTCTTATTTATTTGATTCGTTTTTATTTTCCATGTATATACATGTATATATATTAAAGTTCTTTTACCAAAAATAATGGGTATTCATTTGAATACCATTGACTTTAATTGGGCCCGCCCCTGAGGGCGAACCGTCCAATCGCACCCAGTGCCACAAACGGTGCTCAACACGTCCCCTCTTATGATATAAAAGAAGGAACGAAATGTATCAAGAGGGTAGATGACCAGATCATAAGTAATAAGCAACAACACAGAGAACATGTGGCGTTATTTCGCCTCGAGAGTCTAGAACTATCTAAATCATCGAGTCTTCTATATATTTACTTTCATTTCTTGAACTGACGATCTACCTCATAAATTCGCTACCGAACACTTGTTGACACTGATACTATGTATAACCCAAAGCAATGATTCAGTATCCCGGATTCTAAGGTGAGAAAAGACATTTTTTTTTTGCCTTGCCTCAACCCTATCCGTAGAACTATCCGATGGAGTACAATGAGGTAATAATACAAACATATGAGAATATTTTCTATCCAAAATTCAGGTTCTGAAAAATCTATATGTACTCTCTATCTGGATTCTTAGGATTGAAACGGGCCCTAAAGAAAATGGGTTTACACTGTCGAGCCTTGCTTCAGTCATCACTCGTGTTGGTTAGTGCTCGCGGTGATCTTAGGAAAATGGGTTTTCCTAAAGAAAATAGAAGTTTGCACCAACCAACCAACGCACCGAGAAGAGAACGGTGCGCGCAAGGCAAAGCGGATATGATTCTTTTGGTGGCTTGTTGCGCGCGGGCGGCTGGCGGTGCAGTGAGTGCTCTCGACCGGTACAGGGTTCCGGGGACACGGCACGGCAAGGAGCGGAGCAGAGCAGCCCTCCCCCGATCGCCTCGCCCCCAGATGGAGACAAGGCGAGCGGTGGCAACTGACAACGGCCACGTCGGCTCGTCGCATGCCAGGGATCGCAGCAAAAGGTTGCGAGGGCTGCCGTCGCGGAGTGCCAGTGCAGTGGTCGCGCACTCTGACCGACGCCATCACGCCATGGCTGCCAGTGCCCAACTGCCCACTGCGCACGGGCACGGCACGGGGGGGCGCAGCGCACGACGGCTCTGGTGGCCCGAGTCCGGAGGGCAGACAGGGACAGAGATGTGCATGCATCGCCCGCTCATGAGCAGCTGCCGCGCTGTTTCGTGGGGGGCAAAAACAAAACAAAAACAGGATCCGTTTCTTTCAGTTCCTCTTCCTGCTTTCCTCCCGATATCGCTCGGCTGTTCCGACCCAGTTACAAATCCGCCACTCTTTTAAATCCATATTACAAACCTGCAAAAAAAACCGCGAATGGGACGTCACCAAGACTGTCTTTTAAATCCATATTACAAGTGGGATAAAATTAGATGAGCATGATTTTCCCAGCACATTTCCCTCCTGGAAAGCTGGTATGTCGTTCTGATCCTCCTCCCTCCTATGTAGCCAAAATCGAGTACTACTGCAACAAGAGTAGTCTCTGCTGTGGAGACCAAAAAGTGGGCCATGAGCATGCACCTCTCCAACACGACACCTGTCCTGAAGCTAGTCCCGGTCCCGGTATCGCTGTTAACCCACCCTCCCCCCCTGAAATCTGAAGATATCTCAGATACCAGACTGCGACGGCCGACGGTCAAAGATGAAAGAGACGTAGATACAGTCACAGAGACAGGAGAGTTTTTTTTACAGCACAATCTCTGGATTGCGAGGACCTAGATGCTTAATGTAACGCTCCTGTATCCCTATATAAAGCACCCCACACACACACAGGCCTCCACCGCGTCCTCTGCTCCTCTCCTCCCACTCCATCCATCGCACTCACACGGTCACACCCCCGCCGTCTAGTCTAGCCGTTTCAGCTGCAGAGCCTCTCGAGCGGCGCCCGCGGCAGGAGCTGGCTACCCCTCGACCAGGTCTGGGAGCGGCGCCGCCGCGCCCGCACGAGACGGCGGAGCTGGACGCGGAGGCGGCGCTGGGCGGGGAGTCCGCGGAGGAGCGCAACCGCTTCCTGGTGCTGCGGCTGTACGAGGCGCTCAACGCCCGCGACGCGCGCCGGGCGCAGGAGCTGCTGGCGCCGGACCTCGAGTGGTGGTTCCATGGCCCTCCCGCGCGCCAGCACATGATGCGCCTGCTCACCGGTGGCGCGGACCACCGCGGCTTCGTCTTCTCCCCGCGCTCCGTCGACGCCTTCGGCTCCACCGTCGTCGCCGAGGGCGCCGACGACGCGCGCCAGCTCTACTGGGTGCACGCCTGGACCGTGGGGCCCCATGGGGTGATCACGCAGCTCAGGGAGTACTTCAACACCGACCTCACACTCCTCTCCGGCCAGCCTGACGTCGTTGCAGGCGCTGCTCCGCCTAAGCAGCAGGACGCTGCCTCCTCCTCCTCCTCCTCTTCTTCGTCGCCCTCGGCACCAGCAGGGCCCAAGTGCCTGTGGCAGAGCCGCCGCGCCGACAGCGCGCACAAGTCGCTGCCGGGTCTCGTCCTCGCCATCTGACTGAGACTAGCTAGAGACAGCGAGCTCGATCTGCCGCCCTCCATTATATTATATTATAACCGTATAAAAATCCTAAAATCCCAAACCCTCTACTACTTGCATAAATAATCTGGAACTGCACTCAGTCAGTGAAAACTTGAAGACGGACGTATGCCTATGCACTGAACTGAACTAGTCCGTGTTGTGATTCCTGTACCAGTTAATTACTTTAGCTCGTGCCGTGCCGTGTCGTTTGTGTGTGTGTGTGTGGAATTAGCAGTTTGTTAAGCCATGGGTTATGCTGTGCGCCGCCATTGCTGCTACTGTAATGCTCTGCTGTTATGGTCTGGTGCTATATTGCGGTTGAATAAAAGTTGCATGAGTTGGAGGGATAAGCAACTAATTAACATGCGTCTCTTGAAAAGATTATCTTTCGCAAAATCGCCAAAGGGGTTCGCACAGTCGTGTCCTGTGTTCCTCTCGTTTAGCCTCGTAGGGGCGGGGCGAGTATCAGGGGTTGCTTTCAGCATTGGCAACCTAAAACCTCTGATGTGAGAGGTCTCAAGGGATTTCCCGATCTGTCCGGAAGAAGGGACGCCAAGTTTGGAATTTCGTCTTCCCCCCGCACTGACGCTTCCCCTGCCCTCCTTTTTGCGAATTGCACTGTCATTTTCACGAGTCATCATCTTTTTTCGAGGTTAGTTGCGAGAGTTTTTAGCAAGCAGCAGCAACAAGATCATTCTGGAAATCTGGTTTCGGCCGGCCTTTCAGCTGCTTCGCTTCACATTCGGCCAGGCTAATATGGAGAGAGCCAAAGATTTCGTTGTTCTTCGCCCAAGTAGAGAAGAAACGAACAAGTTTAAGATCCACAGATCCATCGTATCGTAACGTATCATTGTAAAAAAATCAAGTTCGTAGAGATAACACATCATCATGCGAGGCATTCCACGTGCTAGCTAGTTGCCTAGTTGATTGTACTCCACACGGAATTTGCCTCACCGAATTTTAACTGCGTTTTGAATAATACTACAACTCGTGTCTATTTCGCTTAATTCCGTTTTGTACGTTGCCGGCGAAGAATTAATACAATGGTCGCGTGACATGCCTTCTTTTGGTAGGCCAAGGCGCTTTTTGAACATATAGAGCTAATCGTTAGCTGCAAAAATTAGTTCTAGAGGTTCCAAACACCCATCATTTAATACTCAACCAATTATTAACTACCTCACAACTAGCAACTATTTCATTAGCTGGAACTTTAAAACACTGCTTTATCCGGCACGTAACTCGTAGTAACTTTCAACACTAGTACTTGCATGGAATTAAGGCTATTTGTTCTTCCCGTTGAGTTTGGGCGTCCTGTTGTCATGTACCAGCAAGTACATTGTAACTTGTAAAGTTGCCGCTTTATTGACTGATGAGTAATGTGTGCCTTGAAAATCTGCCCGCATGGTACTGTATACTGTACTCAGTGTCTGCGACTACAGCCAACAAAAACTGCTGCGGACTACCAAACGCTCAGCTTTTGAGTCAGCTTCTATAAAATTCGTCTGTAAAAACCATTCAAAATCAACATAAACATATAATCGATTGAGTCGTTGTAATAGTAGAAATCCATTAATTTCTAGATCTTGAGCTCTATGGAGACTTTTATCTTCATCTACACGTAATCCTAATGATACTCAGATTCTCTATACAGCCAGATTCTCCCAACAAATAGATTCTTAAAAAAATAAAAAAAGTGGAACCAAACATGTCCAATCTGTTTATAGTTCAATATTTTAGGTAAAGGTGCCTGTCACCACGCCATACCAAATACATTATTGTATATGATGATGCCTACAGTTCACATTTTAATCCTTTTATCTTAAGAACACTTTAACAGTACGAGATAGTTAGCGCCTTTAAAACAACCTCTTCAATAATTTTAACTTTATTTACTGTATATAGTATATAGTATATACTTAGAATATGAGTAATTCCGTATGCCAACCTCACATGATCTTACAGTGTATATATTAGACTAACTCTTGTTCGAAAGATATTTCTCTTTCTTCTATTAAAACATATGAAATAATACACAAAGAACTAGCTTATATGTTATTATTGGAAAAGTGACATAGTTAGTGAAGTGGTCCGTACAAACAACATATGTATCACAGGGCTGGATCCAGTGCATTTTTGTGGTGTCATGTGATACCAATAGATTTTAGCAAACTGACACCAATAGATTTTAGTAATCTCCATTGAAATGTATGCTTGTTAATGCTTAAATGAGTTGATGATACTATAACTTAATGGAGATGACAACAATGACTGTTTTGTCTAGATCCGCTCCTGTGTATCCATCCTTTTCACCCTAGCATTTGGGTTTCTTTTTAGTTTTGTTTGTTTGTTTGTAATTGTCCCTTAGCATGAAGTGCATATTGTTATCAGAGACTATCTCCAACAGCTTGCGAATGTGGCCGCGGACGTGGAAAATAAGTAAGAAACTGTTGCTATTCATGCGTCCAATAGTTCGTGTAAAATTCATGACCTCCACCCGCATCACGCATATTCATTCGCCCGTATCCGTTGCGGAAAAGGCCACTTCTTATGGTGCATAGTGAAACTACTCGCTTGATTTTCATGCGTGAGCTGATATTTATTGGATCCACGCGATCTTGCTAGAAACAAACTCCTTTTGTGCGACGTCGTGGACCCACAAATGACTAGCATCCGCAACGCGCAACCGTCGTGCTAATGGAGACAACCTTAAAGCTAGTGATCTCCATCTCAATTTTCTATTTTTTCACTTTTACTCTATGGAGACAAATCATGTGTATGTGTGCTTTTGTTTAATTATTTGCAATTGTTGATCACCCAATAGATGTCTAATGGGTGCAAATGTAAAGATCTACGCATTAAACATTATGAGTGTGGGTGTGGCTCGATGTGCCGAGCATTAAAATGAATGGATGTTTGCTCCACCCACACTATACCCACCTACTAGCCATTGGTATAATGATATCCCTAGTTCAGATTCTTAAAATCTAAGTGCTTGCAAACAGACCTTACTTGCCTAATGCGCCACCGACGGAGACAGTCGAGTCGCCATCTACAGGGAGCCAGGGACCAGACGGAGGTAGTACATACTGGCACCTCTCGTTGCTGATCCTTCTTGGGCGCTTTTTTCTTGTGATCATCTGACGCATTTTGTCAGTCGAATAACTTCAGTCCTGATTTGTCCAATCAGCACAAGGTTGATCACAATATCTTTTTTCTGTGTGTCTGAAACTTGCCATAGGAATCCTGATGTCGACAGGTCAAAACACACAAATTTCTTCTGCCTGTTCAAACAAACATTTTTTTCTTGGAGGAATCGAAAAAGCATTTCCGTCTCTCTAATCCCAGCGGCCATTTGTGCAGTGTTGTGCAGTTGTGCTCGTCTGTTGTGCCGCTGCCGGCGCACGGCCCCAGTCTTTCGTTCGCCGTAACAGGCCGTCATCTACGCTCCAGTGCTCGGCCCAGCCCACTCTTGTAAACGCACCCACCTCCACCATGCGGGTGGTCTAGCCCAACGCGCGGGTCCACGGCGGTCTCGACTCAACCGCTCTACCCTCGCCTACTATAAAATGAACCAACGCGGACCTAGGGTTTCCTTCCTCATCCAGTGTTCTGTCCTAGCGCCGCCGCCGCCCCAGCTCGCCTTGCGTGACTGAGAACTCGTCGGCTTCCGTCCACGCGTGAAGCGAGAGGTGCGACTCTACTATCTCCATCCATCCCGGCTTAAACGTTTCATGTTTGCATGGCTTGATTCATGTGTGAGCGTTCTGAATCCTCTGGTCTTAGGCGCTTGTTCTGGTTCCACATAGTATGCGATGCATGAGACTAGTAGCTCGATTTTTTTTTATTTTTTTTCTGCTTGATGATGTGTGACTAATAAGTTTGGTGTTGTCGTGTGTTCGTCTTCCTTTTTGATGTGATCCGTAGAGACTCTGGTACAACCTTGAAAGGCCTCCTATGTTTTGGCTTCCTTAGTGAATTTAGTTGATCTATATGTTAGTCTACCTAAACATCATGAGCAACACATTTTTGTTCTAGACTAGAATAGTATGTATTTAAAGTGTCGTGGAACTAAACATCGATGTTTTGGGTATAGTATCACTGGACTACTTCGTTTAATATGTTGGATGTTGTGCGACAACGAATCTAGCTATCGTGTGGGGTTCTTGATTTTTGCTGTGGTCCTACTTTCTTGTACAACCAAAGACGGTCCTTGAGTGAAGATGGATACAATCATGCTGACCAACACTTATCCCTTAGCTCAGTGACTCGACAATGTTGACAGACTTTTGCTTGAGAACCTAGTAAACGAAACATAATCTCGGAAACACTCAAGTGCAAGGTGATAATGATCATTTTCAGTCGTTTTCGTTTTGTGCCACAGGAACCATTCTTTTTACCTCTACAATGCATGGTAATATTGATAATACGGATTTGTGCCAGCAAGGTGATACTATTTAGGCTGCAATTGTGCCAGAGGATGCATTATGTTAACTTCTCTTCATACCAGAAACACAATGTGCTGGATACCAGATAGTGCGTGTTGTGTTCATGGTTTTCTCATGTGCATGTAAAGCTGTTAATTTGTTTGTCAGTTTCTGTTCACAAAGCTCCAGTAGCAACAAACCATGTGACAGTGCAGTTAAAATGAACTATGTGATCAAAGCATGTGATTCACCTTGATTACTGACAAATGCTTTCTATCAATGCAGCATGGACACCCAGGTGAAGCTTGCTGTTGTGGTGAAGGTGATGGGCAGGACCGGCTCCAGGGGTCAGGTGACCCAGGTCAGAGTTAAGTTCTTGGATGACCAGAACCGGCTCATCATGAGGAATGTCAAGGGGCCCGTTCGCGAGGGTGACATCCTCACCCTGCTCGAGTCCGAGAGGGAGGCCAGGAGGCTGCGCTGAAGCCCTAGCGTTCTTGGTGGGCTCTTGTATGGTCTTTGGTGTCTTCGAATTTGTGCTATGTTTGAACTTCTGTGACCCTGTCTTGAGAGTAGTAAGCCTGGTTATAAGATTGCAGTTTTGTTTATCCTGGTTGAAAGTGCAATTGGTGTTGAGACATGGTTATCCTTGCTATATTATCTATAAAACGACGCATGCATTGAATACTAGATTTTTAAGCCTTGTTAATTCTCTTGACATCTGTTGCTTTCGTATCGGCAAGGGCCGTTAGTGAGGGGCGGCCATCAACTGGCGATCGGAAGAGAGAGCGACAGAAGAAAGAAATGAAAAATAGAATGAACTGTTTTTAGTTAGTAAATTATATATAATTTTTTAACTCTCAAACTAGAATCCAACTTCTGCAAACTTGAATTTAAAGCAACACTGAGGTGTTCCACCAATTTAGTGAATATAGGCATCTACTATTTTGGGAGAGCCGCTGAATCAAAAAATATTGAACTACAAAAAATAAAGTAATCTCTACTACTTATTAAGACGGTAAGGGGTAGGCTGTCATTCCGTGTTCTGCCATTCCCATTCCGCCCTCCCCGCAAAGTCCATTCCCATTCCTGGCTGCCATCCCCCTCCCCGCAAAGCTCATTCCCATTCCCATTCCTGGCTGTCATTCCGTGTTCTGTCTTTCTCATTCTCCCTCATTCTCATTCTCACGTGCATCCTACGTCTAGCTAAAATTAAATTAAAAAAACACAAATGTGGCTCCAATGGGATTCAAACCCGCGACCCCTCAAGTAAATGTGCTCGTAGCTACCACTACATCACATGTGTGTTTATGTCAATATTTGTTACAGTAAAAATATCTACTACTTCTCTCCCAAATCCTACCTGCTACCCTTGCACAATGTGTAGTAGTAAATAATTATCAACGAGATTACTGAATTATATTTTTGGACGGAGACATTAGTATTTAAAGAAGAGCCTTGCATGCAATTTTTTTTGTTTTTATAATATTTTCAACTTAAATTCCTTTTTTATATGTGTGACATTTATTCTCCATAATATTTTTTTCATGGATCTGATTTGTAAGTCATTTTCATAAACCAACGCCAAAAATGAATCCATGTTTCTTACATGGAAACCCCGAACAAACACCACTGGCAGGAGGCGCTCGTGTTGGCGTTGCTCATCGACGACGAGAAGAAGCTTGCACTACACCAAAATAGTAAACTTCCTAGAGCCTAAATCATAGGAAGTTAGCTAAACTCTCGGAAGTTAAGCCATCCCGTCGAAAGTTTGGCTCTCGGAAATTTTTTGTCAGAAGTTAGCTTAACTTCCTAGAGCCCTCTAGGAAGTTAGCTAACTTCCTACAGCCAAAGAAGCCTCTCGGAAGTTAGTAGGTTCTCGGAAGTTAGTAGCTTCACGCCGTCAGCGCAGTCAACTGATTAACTTCCTACGACTAACTTTCTACGGCTGACTGTAGCCCTAGGAAGTTAGCTGGGCTGACTGTAGCCCCTAGGAAGTTAGCTTCCTACGGCTGACTATAGCCCCTATGAAGTTAATTTGACCAACATTACAAATGTTGTTTATTTTTATTTTACACCACATTCCACATCATAACAAATATATAGCACAACATATTTTTCATATAAAACATCTCACACACAATCACATAACAATATTTAAATCCATAGTCTCATCAATTACATTACAAATGTCTCATCCATAGTCATAATAAGACACATCTCATTCAGTACTAATAAGAGACAATATCTCATACATAGTCATAATAAAAGTCTCAAGTATGAGAACACAATAACATATAGTAGGACACTTGTGCAGATGCTTGCATGAAATAGCTGACGATCCTATGGACGTCGGACACTGTGTGCACTCCTTCATGCATGTAGCTACAATCGATTGGGAATTCATTAGCCCTCTTAATAACGGTGGACATTTTACGACAACCCTCGCGCGCGCTCGATCCACTTAGTATTCAGCACTTTATGGATTTTTTCCCGTTCCAATTCAATAATCTGAACACACACAAAAAACAGAAAAAGGGTATATTTAGCCATGGGATGAAACCCTTATTATTACTCAAAAGGAAGATTAGCACATCTTTATTATGAGGGATAGTCTGATAGAAGTTGACTGTAAATTAGGGATGGCAGATATATATATCAAAATTCAAAAGTTATCATTATCCCAAGATTAATGCTAGACAAAGCACAGATACAAAGATATGACTCAAGGGATGTTGGCAACCATTTGAACAGTATAAACATATTGTCGGGGACCATAATTAGGGGTACCCTCAAGGCTCCTAATTCTCAGCTGGTAACCCCGTCAGCACGAAGCTGCAAAGGCCTGATGGGTGCGATTAAGTCAGGGATCAGTCCATTCGAGGGACACGATCACGCCTCACCCGAGCCTAGCCTCGGACAAGGGCAGCCGACCCCGGAGGATTTCCGTCTCGCCCGAGGCCCCCCTTCAGCGGCGAACATATTCCCGGCTCGCCCGAGGCCCTGCCTTCGCTAAGAAGCAACCCTGACCAAATCGCCGCACCGACCGACCAAGTCGCAGGAGCATTTAATGCAAAGGTGGACTGACGCCCTTATCCTGGCGCGCACCCCCCAGCCAGCAGAGCCGAAGTGACCGCCGTCACTTCGCCGCTCCACTGACCGGCCTGACAGAAGGACAGCGCCGCCTACGCCACACCGACTGCAGTGCCACTGGACAGAGTAAGACTGACAGGCAGTCAGGCCCTGCCGGAGGCACCGTAGGAAACTCCGCTCCGCCCGACCCAGGGCTCGGACTCGGGCTAAGTCCCGGAAGACAGCGAACTCCGCCCGACCCAGGGCTCGGACTCGGGCTAAGTCCCGGAAGACGGCGAACTCCGCTCCGCCCGACCTAGGGCTCGGACTCGGGCTAAGTCCCGGAAGACGGCGAACTCTGCTCCGCCCGACCCAGGGCTCGGACTCGGGCTAAGTCCCGGAAGACGGCGAACTCCGCTCCGCCCGACCCAGGGCTCGGACTCGGGCTAAGTCCCAGAAGACGACGATCTCCGCCTCGCCCGACCCAGGGCTCGGACTTGGGCTCGGCCCCAGAAGACGACGATCTCCGCCTCGCCCAACCCAGGGCTCGGACTTGGGCTCGGCCCCAGAAGACGGCAATCTCCGCCTCGCCCGACCCGGGGGCTCGGACTCGACCTCGGCTTCGGAGGAGCTTCCACATCGCCCAACCTAGGGCGTAGACCAGCCACGTCAACAGGAGGCGCCATCATCACCCTACCTCGAGCTGACTCGGGCCGCAGGGAACAAGACCGGCGTCCCATCTGGCTCGCTCCGCCAGATAGGCAATGATGGCGCCCTGCATGCTCTGTGACGACGGCGGCTCTCAGCCCCCTTACGGAAGCCAGAGGACGTCAGCAAGGACTCAACCGCTCCGACAGCTGTCCCTCCGCCAAGCTCCATCGCTCCTTCGACGGCCACGACATCACACCAGCTGGGTGCCAAGATCTCTCCGGCTGCCACAACGGCATGTACCTAGGGCGCTAGCTCACCTCCGCTAGACACGTAGCACCCTGCTACACCCCCCATTGTACACCTGGATCCTCTCCTTACGCCTATAAAAGGGAGGACCAGGGCCCTCTTAGAGAGGGTTGGCCACGCGGGGACAAGGACGAGAACAGGCGCTCGCTTGGAGCCGCTCGCTCCCTCTCCCGCGTGGACGCTTGTAACCCCCTACTGCAAGCGCACCCGACCTGGGCGCGGGACGAACACGAGGGCCGCGGGATTCCCACCTCTCTCACGCCGGTCTCCGGCCGCCTCGCTCTCCCCCCTTCGCGCTCGCCCTCGCGCTCGACCCATCTGGGCTGGGGCACGCGACGACATTCACTCGTCGGCCCAGGGACCCCCCGGTCTCGGAACACCGACAGTTGGCGCGCCAGGTAGGGGCCTGCTGCGTGTTGACGAACAGCTTCCCGTCAAGCTCCAGATGGGTAGTCTCCAGCGACCTCTCCAACCCGGGACGGTGCTCCGTTTTGGGAGTCTTGAGTTCATATCCCTCGACGGCAGCTACGACATGATACTCCTTCCACCGCCGTGCGACAACAACGGTGGCGGCCGACAACCCGCCTGCCGGCGGTGGAATCGGTGGCGTCTTCCCCGCGTGGTGGAAGAGCAACCTTCGAGCTCACCCTGTCCTCTCCCCCGCCGACGGAGGAGGAGGCGGGGCAACCAAGGCCAAGCAGGAGGCAGCGCCTCGTCGGCTGTCGAGCGAGTCGATGGTCCCGGCACCCCAACAAGGGGCGCACCGGGCGTCGACCTCGCGTTTGAGACGAAGGCGAGCGCCGTCTCCCCGCGACACGCCAATCCCGAGCAAGCGGACGACGCCAGCACGCTCGCGAAAAGCTTGCTGGACGTCACCCTCGTACCTGAGACGACGGCGCAGTCAGTCCCCGACGTGACCTTATCGCCGCCTGTCGACCAAAAGGTACCGATCGATTCCCATCCCGCGTTTTTCGGTTTCAGCCTCAACCCGTCTAGCGACTTCGCTTTGGCGGGCGCTCTCGTAGAGGCAAATCCAGACTCTCTGGGGTTTCGTGTGCGGTCACCTTGGGACCGGCTGACGGACGTCTCGACCTACGGGCCCTTTGGGCCCGAGGAAGACGACGAACCCAGCATCTGTTGGGATTTCTCTGGACTTGGCAACCCCAGTGCCGTGCGGGACTTCATGACCGCATGCGACTACTGCCTTTCCGACTGTTCCGACGGTAGCCGTAGCCTCGGCGACGAGGACCGCGGCCCAAGTCGCGAATGCTTCCACGTCGATCTAGGGGGTCCCCCCGAAGGCAACCATCTCGGCATGCCGGAGGACGATGACCTCCCTAGGCCGGTGCCTCGCGTTGACATCCCACGGGAGCTAGCTGTGGTCCCCGTTCAGGCGGGGGGTCATGACCCACAGCTCGAGCAAATCCGCGGGGTGCAGGCCGGGCTCGACGAGGGAGCAGGAGCGCTGGAGCCGATCCGTCGGGACGTCGGGCAGGCATGGGCGGGCCAACCTCCGGCCGGAGAAATACGTCATCTACCCCAGGGCTTCCAGCGCCACATCACCGACGATGTCAGGATCAGGCCACCACCCGCATCCAGTGGGGTCGGCCAGAACCTGGTGGCAGCAGCAATGCTTCTTCGCGCGATGCCAGAGCCATCAACCACCGAGGGGTGGCGAATCCAGGGAGAGCTCAAGAATCTCCTGGAAGGCGCCGCGGTCTGACGGGCCGAGAGCTCTGCCTCCCGAAGGCAGGGGTACCCCTCGGAACCTCATGTTGCGACTTCCCGATTCATGCGGGAAGCCTCGGTCTACACCGGACGCACGTGCAACACCGCGCCTGCGGCCCCGGGTCGCCTCTGCAACGAGCACCACCACCGCGACCGACGGGCCCACCTCGACGAGAGGGTGCGCCGAGGCTACCACCCCAGGCGTGGGGGACGCTACGACAGCGGGGAGGATCGGAGTCCCTCGCCCGAACCACCCGGTCCGCAAGCCTTCAGCCGAGCCATTCGACGGGCGCCGTTCCCGACCCGGTTCCGACCCCCGGCTACTATCACAAAGTACTCGGGGGAGACGAGACCGGAACTATGGCTCGCGGACTACCGTCTAGCCTGCCAACTGGGTGCAACGGACGATGACAACCTCATCATCCGCAACCTCCCCCTGTTCCTCTCTGACTCCGCTCGCGCCTGGTTGGAGCACCTGCCTCCGGAGCAGATCTCCAACTGGGACGACCTAGTCCAAGCTTTCGCCGGCAATTTCCAGGGCACGTATGTGCGCCTCGGGAATTCCTGGGACCTCCGAAGCTGCCGACAGCAGCCGGGAGAGTCTCTCCGAGACTACATCCGGCGATTCTCGAAGCAGCGCACCGAGCTGCCCAACGTCACCGACTCGGATGTCATCGGCGCGTTCCTCGCTGGCACCACCTGCCGCGACCTGATGAGCAAGCTGGGCCGCAAGACCCCCACCAGGGCGAGCGAGCTGATGGACATCGCCACCAAGTTCGCCTCCGGCCAGGAGGCGGTCGAGGCTATCTTCCGAAAGGACAAGCAACCCCAGGGCCGCCCATCGGAAGGTACTCCTGAGGCGTCAACTCAGTGCGGCGCCAAGAAGAAGGGCAAGAAGAAGTCGCAAACGAAACGCGACGCCGCCGACGCGGACCTTGTCGCCGCCGCCGAGTACAAGAACCCTCGGAAGCCCCCCGGAGGTGCCAACCTCTTCGACAAGATGCTCAAGGAGTCGTGCCCCTATCACCAGGGACCCGTCAAGCACACCCTTGAGGAGTGCGTCATGCTTCGGTGCCACTTCCACAGGGCCTGGCCACCCGTGGAGGGTGGCAAGGCCCGCGACGACGACAAGAAGGAAGATCACCAGGCAGGAGAGTTCCCCGAGGTCCGCGACTGCTTCATGATCTATGGTGGGCAAGCGGCGAACGCCTCGGCTCGGCACCGCAAGCAAGAGCGCCGGGAGGTCTGCTCGGTCAAGGTGGCGGCGCCAGTCTATCTAGACTGGTCCGACAAGCCCATCACCTTCGACCGAGACGATCACCCCGACCATATGCCGAGCCCGGGGAAATACCCGCTCGTCGTCGACCCCGTCATCGGCGACGTCAGGCTCACCAAGGTCCTCATGGACGGAGGCAGCAGCCTCAACATCATCTACGCCGAGACCCTCGGGCTCCTGCGTGTTGATCTGTCCTCTGTCCGGGCAGGCGCTGCGCCCTTCCATGGGATCATCCCCGGGAAGCGCGTCCAACCCCTCGGATAGCTCGACCTTCCCGTCTGCTTCGAAACACCCTCCAACTTCCGAAGGGAGACCCTGACGTTCGAGGTGGTCGGGTTCCGAGGAACCTACCACGCGATACTGGGGAGGCCGTGCTACGCGAAGTTCATGGCCGTCCCCAACTACACCTACCTGAAGCTCAAGATGCCGGGCCCCAACGGGGTCATCACCGTCGGCCCTACGTACAAACACGCGTTCGAATGCGACGTGGAGTGCGTGGAGTACGCCGAGGCCCTCGCCGAGTCCGAGGCCCTCATCGCCGACCTGGAGAGCCTCTCTAAGGAGGTGCCAGACGTGAAGCTAAAAGTCGCCTAGAGGGGGGGTGAATAGGGCGAAACTGAAAATCTAAAAAAAATAATCACAACTACAAGCCGGGTTAGCGTTAGAAATATAATAGAGTCCGCGAGAGAGGGCGCAAAACAAATCGCAAGCGAATAATGAAGTGAGACACACGGATTTGTTTTACCGAGGTTCGGTTCTCTCAAACCTACTCCCCGTTGAGGAGGCCACAAAGGCCGGGTCTCTTTCAACCCTTCCCTCTCTCAAATGATCCCTCGGACCGAGTGAGCTTCTCTTTCTCAAATCACTTGGGAATCAAACTTCCCGCAAGGACCACCACACAATTGGTGTCTCTTGCCTCAATTACAAGTGAGTGTTTGATCTCAAGAAAGAAGGCCAAAGAAAAGGAAGCGATCCAAGCGCAAGAGCTCAAATGAACACAACAAATCACTCTCTCTAGTCACTAGGGCTTTGTGTGGAGTTGGGAGAGGATTTGATCTCTTTTGGTGTGCTTTGCAATGAATGCTAGCTCTTGTATAGTGGTTGGAAGTTGGAAAACTTGGATGCAATGAATGGTGGGGTGGTTGGGGTATTTATAGCCCCAACCACCAAACATGACCGTTGGTGGAGGCTGTCTGTCGATGGCGCACCGGACAGTCCGGTGCACACCGGACATGTCCGGTGCCCCCGCCACGTCATCAGTGCCGTTGGATTCTGACCGTTGGAGCTTCTGACTTCTGGGCCCGCCTGGATGTCCGGTGCACACCGGACATCCCCTGTTCATTGTCCGGTGCGTCGGAATGGGCGCGCCTGACGTCTGCGCGCGCAGAGCGCGCATTAAATGCGCCACAGGTAGCCGTTGGCGCCGAAATAGCCGTTGCTCCGTGGTTACACCGGACAGTCCGGTGCACACCGGACATGTCCGGTGAATTATAGCGGAGCGGCTGCTGCGCGAACCCGAGGCTGGCAAGTTCCTGACGCCGCACTCCCTTGGAGCACCGGACACTGTCCGGTGTACACCGGACAGTCCGGTGAATTATAGCGAAGCGGCCTGAGAAATTCCCGAAGGTGACGAGTTCGAGTTCGAGTCCTCTGGTGGCGCACCGGACACTGTCCGGTACACACCGGACAGTCCGGTGCCTCCAGACCAGAGGTGCTTTCGGTTGCCCCTTTGCTCCTTTGTTGAATCCAAAACTTGATCTTTTTATTTGATGAGTGTGAACCTTTTGCACCTGTATATCTTATACACTAGAGCAAACTAGTTAGTCCAACATTTGTGTTGGGCAATTCAACCACCAATATTATTTAGGAACTAGGTGTAAGCCTAATTCCCTTTCAATCTCCCCCTTTTTGGTGATTGATGCCAACACAAACCAAAGCAAATATAGAAGTGCATAATTGAACTAGTTTGCATGATGTAAGTGCAAAGGTTGCTTGGAATTAAGCCAATATAAATGCTTACATGATGCGCATGGATTGTTTTCTTTGTTTTTTGACATATTGGACCATATTTGCACCAAGAGTTTTGTTTTTGCAAATTCTTTTGTAAATTCTTTTCAAAGTCCTTTTGCAAGATAGTCAAAGATAAATGAATAAGAAATTTTCTTCCCTCGTTTCAAATGCTTTTTCCTTTGACTAAACAAAACTCCCCCTCAAATAAAGTCTCCTCTTAGTGTTCAAGAGGGTTTTAATACATCGAATTTGAAAATACTACTTACTCCCCCTTTAGAACACAAAGAGATATTAATTTTGAAATTTACCAATTGAAAATCATCAATTTAAAAATAGGGTGGTGGTGCGGTCCTTTTGCTTTGGGCCCAATACTTTCTCCCCCTTTGGCATGAATCGCCAAAAACGGATACTTAGAATGAAATATAGGCCCTTAGAAGTACTTTCTCCTCCTTTGGTCATAAAATAAATGAGTGAAGATTATACCAATGTTGGAGAGTGATGCGGAGCGACGGCGAAGGATGAGTAGTAGAGTGGAGTGGAAGCCTTGTCTTCGCCGAAGACTCCAATTCCCTTTCAATATACCTATGACTTGGTTTGGAATACACTTGAAAACACATTAGTCATAGCATATAAAAGAGACATGATCAAAGGTATTCATATGAGCTATGTGTGCAAGTTTAGCAAAAGAAATTCCTAGAATCAAGAATATTAAGCTCATGCCTAAGTCTGGTAAAAGATTGTTCATCAAGTGGCTTGGTAAAGATATCGGCCAATTGATCTTTAGTGTTAATGTATGAAATCTCGATATCCCCCTTTTGTTGGTGATCCCGAAGAAAATGATACCGAATGGCTATGTGTTTAGTGCGGCTATGCTCAACGGGATTATCCGCCATGCGGATTGCACTCTCATTATCACATAGAAGAGGAACTTTGGTTAATTTGTAACCATAGTCCCGCAGGGTTTGCCTCATCCAAAGCAATTGCGCGCAACAATGGCCTGCGGCAATATACTCGGCTTCGGCGGTAGAAAGAGCGACCGAATTTTGCTTCTTTGAAGCCCATGACACCAAGGATCTTCCCAAGAACTGGCAAGTCCCCGATGTGCTCTTCCTATTAATCTTACACCCCGCCCAATCGGCATCCGAATAACCAATCAAATCAAATGTGGATCCCTGAGGGTACCAAAGCCCAAACTTAGGAGTATAAGCCAAATATCTCAAGATTCGTTTTACGGCCGCAAGGTGTGATTCCTTAGGGTCGGCTTGGAATCTTGCACACATGCAAACAGAAAGCATAATATCCAGTCGAGATGCACATAAATAAAGCAGTGAACCAATCATCGACCGGTATACCTTTTGATCCACGGACTTACCTCCCATGTCGAGGTCGAGATGCCCATTTGTTCCCATGGGAGTCTTGATGGGCTTGGCATCCTTCATTCCAAACTTGCTTAGAATGTCTTGAGTATACTTCGTTTGGCTAATGAAAGTCCCCTCTTGGAGTTGCTTGACTTGGAATCCTAGAAAATACTTCAACTCCCCCATCATCGACATCTCGAATTTCTGTGTCATGATCCTACTAAATTCCCCTTATGAATGTCGCCGAGGATGGTGTCGACGGGGTGATCTCGTTGTATTGCTTGGTGGACTCTTGGGTGTGGCGGTCTTGGTTGTTCATCCTCCTTGTCTTCATCATTTGCATCTCCCCCTTGATCGTTGCCGTCATTTTGAGGTGGCTCATCTTCTTGATCTTCTTGTTCAACTTCTTGAGCCTCATCCTCAATTTGAGTTGGTGGAGATGCTTGCGTTGAGGAGGATGGTTGATCTTGTGCATGTGGAGGCTCTTCGGATTCCTTAGGACACACATCCCCAATGGACATGTTCCTTAGCGCTATGCATGGAGCATGTTCTTCACCTATCTCATCAAGATCAACTTGCTCTACTTGAGAGCCGTTAGTCTCATCAAACACAACGTCACAAGAAACTTCAACAAGTCCTGAGGACTTGTTAAAGACTCTATATGCCCTTGTGTTTGAGTCATATCCTAGTAAAAAGCCTTCTACAGTTTTAGGAGCAAATTTAGATTTTCTACCTCTTTTGACAAGAATAAAACATTTGCTACCAAAAACTCTAAAATATGAAATATTGGGCTTTTTACCGGTTAGGAGTTCATAGGATGTCTTCTTGAGGATTCGGTGAAGATATAACCGGTTGATGGCGTAGCAAGCGGTGTTGACCGCTTCGGCCCAAAACCGATCCGGTGTTTTGTACTCATCAAGCATGGTTCTTGCCATGTCTAATAGAGTTCGATTCTTCCTCTCCACTACACCATTTTGTTGTGGAGTGTAGGGAGAAGAGAACTCATGCTTGATGCCCTCCTCCTCAAGAAAGCCTTCAATTTGAGAGTTCTTGAACTCCGTCCCATTGTCGCTTCTAATTTTCTTGATCCTTAAGCCGAACTCATTTTGACCCCGTCTCAAGAATCCCTTTAGGGTCTCTTGGGTATGAGATTTGTCCTGCAAAAAGAACACCCAAGTGAAGCGAGAATAATCATCCACAATAACTAGACAGTACTTACTCCCGCCGATGCTTATGTAAGCGATCGGGCCGAATAGGTCCATGTGTAGGAGCTCCAGTGGCCTGTCACTCGTCATGATGTTCTTGTGTGGATGATGAGTGCCAACTTGCTTCCCGGCTTGGCATGCGCTACAAATCCTGTCCTTCTCAAAATGAACATTGGTTAGTCCTAAAATGTGTTCTCCCTTTAGAAGCTTGTGAAGATTCTTCATTCCAACATGGGCTAGTCGGCGGTGCCAGAGCCAACCCAAGTTAGTCTTAGCAACTAAGCAAGTGTCGAGTTCAGCTCTATCGAAATCTACCAAATATAGCTGACCCTCTAACACTCCATTAAATGCTATTGAATCATCACTTCTTCTAAAGACAGTAACACTTGTATCAGTAAATAGACAGTTGTAGCCCATTTGACACAATTGGGATACGGAAAGCAAATTGTAATCTAAAGAATCTACAAGAAAAACATTGGAAATAGTATGGTCAGGTGATATAGCAATTTTACCCAATCCTTTGACCAAACCTTGATTTCCATCCCCGAATGTGATAGCTCGTTGGGGATCTTGATTTTTCTCATATGACGAGAACATCCTTTTCTCCCCTATCATGTGGTTTGTGCACCCGCTGTCGAGTATCCAACTTGAGCCCCCGGATGCATAAACCTACAAAACAATTTTAGTTCTTGACTTTAGGTACCCAAACGGTTTTGGGTCCTTTGGCATTAGAAACAAGAACTTTGGGTACCCAAACACAAGTCTTGGAGCCCTTGTGTTTGCCCCCAACAATCTTGGCAACTACCTTGCCGGATTTGTTAGTTAAAACATATGATGCATCAAAAGTTTTAAATGAAATGCTATGATCATTTGATGCATTAGGAGTTTTCTTTCTAGGCAACTTAGCACGGGTTGGTTGCCTAGAACTAGATGTCTCACCCTTATACATGAAAGCATGGTTAGGGCCAGAGTGAGACTTCCTAGAATGAATTTTCTTGATTTTGCTCTCGGGATAACCGGCAGGGTACAAAATGTATCCCTCGTTATCCTGAGGCATGGGAGCCTTACCCTTAACAAAGTTAGACAAGTTCTTAGGAGGGGCATTAAGCTTGACATTGTCTCCTCTTTGGAAGCCAATGCCATCCTTAATGCCAGGGCGTCTCCCATTATAGAGCATACTTCTAGCAAATTTGAACTTTTCATTTTCTAAGTTATGCTCGGCAATTTTAGCGTCTAATAATGCTATATGATCATTTTGTTGTTTAATTAAAGCCATGTGATCATGAATAGCATTGATATCAACATCTCTACATCTAGTACAAATAGAAACATGCTCAACATTAGAAGTAGAGGGTTTGCAAGATTTTAGTTCTACAACCTTAGCATGCAACATATCATTCTTAGTTCTAAGGTCGGAAATTGTAACATTGCAAACATCTAATTCTTTAGCCTTAGTAATTAATTTTTCATTCTCATTTCTAAGGCTAGCAATAGAAACATTCAATTCATCAATCCTAGCAAGCAAATCATCATTTCTAAGATTGGGAATTGAATCAATACAAACATGAGAGTCAACCTTAGCAATTAATTTGGCATTTTCATTTCTAAGGTTGGCAATAGTGTCATGGCAGGTGCTTAGCTCACTAGATAATTTGTTACATTTTTCTACCTCTAGAGCATAAGCATTTTTAACCTTAACATGTTTCTTATTTTCCTTGATTAGGAAGTCCTCTTGGGAGTCCAAGAGATCATCCTTTTCATGGATGGCACTAATTAGCTCATTCAATTTTTCCTTTTGTTCCATGCTAAGGTTAGCAAAAAGAACGCGCAAGTTATCCTCCTCATTTTCATCATCCTCATCACTAGATGTTTCATATTTAGTGGAGGACCTTGATTTTACCTTCTTTTTGCCGTCCTTTGCCATGAGGCACTTGTGGCCGACGTTGGGGAAGAGGAGTCCCTTGGTGACGGCGATGTTGGCGGCGTCCTCGTCGGAGGAGGACTCGGTGGAGCTCTCGTCGGAGTCCCACTCCCGGCAAACATGGGCATCGCCGCCCTTCTTCTTGTAATACTTCTTCTTTTCTCTCCTCTTTCCCTTCTTGTCGTCGCCCCTGTCACTGTCACTAGACATAGGACATTTTGCAATAAAGTGACCGGGCTTACCACACTTGTAGCAAACCTTCTTGGAACGGGACTTGTAATCCTTCCCCTTCCGTTGCTTGAGGATTTGCCGAAAGCTTTTGATGATTAAGGCCATTTCCTCATTGTCGAGCTTGGAGGCGTCAATTGGTTGTCTACTTGGTGTAGACTCCTCCTTCTTCTCCTCCGTTGCCTTGAAGGCCACCGGTTGCGCCTCGGATGTGGAAGGTTCGTCAAGCTCGTTGATCTTCTTTGAGCCCTTAATCATGCATTCAAAGCTCACAAAATTCCCGATAACTTCCTCGGGGGTCATTAGTGGATATCTAGGATTACCACGAATTAATTGAACTTGAGTGGGGTTAAGGAAAATAAGAGCTCTTAAAATAACCTTAACCACCTCGTGGTCATCCCACTTTTTGCTCCCGAGGTTGCGCACTTGGTTCACCAAGGTCTTGAGCCGATTGTACATATCTTGTGGCTCCTCCCCTTGGCGAAGACGGAAGCGACCGAGCTCCCCCTCGATCGTTTCCCGCTTGGTGATCTTGGTGAGTTCATCACCCTCGTGCGCCGTCTTGAGTAGGTCCCAAATCTCCTTTGCGTTCTTCAACCCTTGCACTTTGTTATATTCCTCCTTGCTTAGAGAGGCGAGGAGAATGGTTGCGGCTTGGGAGTTGAAGTGCTCGATTTGGGCCACTTCGTCCGTGTCATAATCCTCATCCCCTATTGATGGTACCTGTACTCCAAACTCAACAACATTCCATATACTTTTGTGGAGTGAGGTTAGATGAAATTTCATTAAATCACTCCACCTAGCATAATCTTCGCCATCAAAAGTTGGCGGTTTGCCTAATGGAACGGAAAGTAAAGGAGTATGTCTAGGTGTACGGGGATAGTGTAAGGGGATCTTACTAAACTTCTTGCGCTCTTGGCGCTTAGAAGTTACGGACGGTGCATCGGAGTCGGAGGTGGATGTTGATGAAGTGTCGGTCTCGTAGTAGACCACCTTCCCCATCCTCTTGTGCTTGTCCCCACTCCGATGCGGCTTGTGAGAAGAAGATTTTTCCTTCTTCTCCTTGTGGTGAGAAGAGGAAGATCTTTTCTCCTTCCGCTTGGAGGAGTTCTTCTTCTTCTCCCTTCTCTTGGTGCGGGACTCTTCCGATGAAGTGCTCCCTTGGCTTGTAGTGGGCTTGTCGCCGGTCTCCATCTCCCTCTTGGTGTGATCTCCCGACATCACTTCGAGCGGTTAGGCTCTAATGAAGCACCGGGCTCTGATACCAATTGAAAGTCGCCTAGAGGGGGGGTGAATAGGGCGAAACTGAAAATCTAAAAAAAATAATCACAACTACAAGCCGGGTTAGCGTTAGAAATATAATAGAGTCCGCGAGAGAGGGCGCAAAACAAATCGCAAGCGAATAATGAAGTGAGACACGCGGATTTGTTTTACCGAGGTTCGGTTCTCTCAAACCTACTCCCCGTTGAGGAGGCCACAAAGGCCGGGTCTCTTTCAACCCTTCCCTCTCTCAAACGATCCCTCAGACCGAGTGAGCTTCTCTTTCTCAAATCACTTGGGAATCAAACTTCCCGCAAGGACCACCACACAATTGGTGTCTCTTGCCTCAATTACAAGTGAGTGTTTGATCTCAAGAAAGAAGGCCAAAGAAAAGGAAGCGATCCAAGCGCAAGAGCTCAAATGAACACAACAAATCACTCTCTCTAGTCACTAGGGCTTTGTGTGGAGTTGGGAGAGGATTTGATCTCTTTTGGTGTGCTTTGCAATGAATGCTAGCTCTTGTATAGTGGTTGGAAGTTGGAAAACTTGGATGCAATGAATGGTGGGGTGGTTGGGGTATTTATAGCCCCAACCACCAAACATGACCGTTGGTGGAGGCTGTCTGTCGATGGCGCACCGGACAGTCCGGTGCACACCGGACATGTCCGGTGCCCCCGCCACGTCATCAGTGCCGTTGGATTCTGACCGTTGGAGCTTCTGACTTCTGGGCCCGCCTGGATGTCCGGTGCACACCGGACATCCCCTGTTCATTGTCCGGTGCGTCGGAATGGGCGCGCCTAACGTCTGCGCGCGCAGAGCGCGTATTACATGCGCCGCAGGTAGCCATTGGCGCCGAAATAGCCGTTGCTCCGTGGTTACACCGGACAGTCCGGTGCACACCGGACATGTCCGGTGAATTATAGCGGAGCGGCTGCTGCGCGAACCCGAGGCTGGCAAGTTCCTGACGCCGCACTCCCTTGGAGCACCGGACACTGTCCGGTGTACACCGGACAGTCCGGTGAATTATAGCGAAGCGGCCTGAGAAATTCCCGAAGGTGACGAGTTCGAGTTGGAGTCCTCTGGTGGCGCACCGGACACTGTCCGGTGCACACCGGACAGTCCGGTGCCTCCAGACCAGAGGTGCTTTCGGTTGCCCCTTTGCTCCTTTGTTGAATCCAAAACTTGATCTTTTTATTTGATGAGTGTGAACCTTTTGCACCTGTATATCTTATACACTAGAGCAAACTAGTTAGTCCAACATTTGTGTTGGGCAATTCAACCACCAATATTATTTAGGAACTAGGTGTAAGCCTAATTCCCTTTCAGAAGCGTCACGCCGACAACTTTGAGCCAGCGGAGACGGTTAAGTCCGTCCCTGTGGGGGATAGATATCCCCCGGGTCCACCAAAAGAGTAAAGGACCTCACGAAAGGCCCAAGGGCCCAATAAATCGTAAGGTTATTCTTTTGTGGGCCTGGGGAAAGACGACCAGCAACGCGGAGCGACATAGGGCCGGATTGGTGCAAACCTGGACGGCCCATAGCGCCGAGCCATTGGCCGCAACAGAGATCCGACTTTCCCGCGTCGGGGCCTTCATGCAGCGAAGCCGCGTGAGGATAAGTCGGCGAGAGTTACGTAGGGGATAATCTCGAGAGGTTCACTATCTTTTAGCTACTCGTTGTTATCTCATCATGTGTACTGCCCCACGGTCGAGTATATAAGGCCTAGGGGGCACCCCTTCAGAACGATCGACCCATTACTTAGCCTCCACATCAACTCTCTGTATTCTCGATCCAGAGAGCTCTCTTGTAATCACATCCACCAAGCATACTCATCAGGACGTAGGGTGTTACGCATCTCTAAGCGGCCCGAACCTGTAAACTTTGTCCACTGTCCCTCGTGCGATCGGCACGAACCATTTTGCTACAGTTGTCGACACCGTCCTACTCCTAAAAACACCTTGAGGGGCAACCCCGGGTGTGCGGTCGGACCCTAAACACCGACAGCTGGCGCGCCAGGTAGGGGGTGTGTTGACAATCCAAGCTAGCTCAATGGCCATCTCCTTCTACAACAAGATCACCCTGCGCCCCGGATCTATGCTCTGCTTCGGAACAATTTCGTTCGTAGCGGACGAAGAAGGAATTCTGCACCGTGTTGCGGATCCACCAAAAAAGGAGTCTTCCTCAACAAACTCCGAAAATACCGGAGAAGTGCAACCTCCAACTCTCCGGAAGAAGATCACCACGCCGGCAGCGTCGTTCTACCCCGACGTCCTTTTCATCGGAAGGGCAGAATCGCCAACCATCTCCGACGACGAGCCGACCGTACCCGGGGAGGAACCGCCTCAGCGAGAGTCCCGTCGACGGAGGAACCGGCGCAGGAATGTTCGACGACATCACGCGGCCGGAGAGCGGAATCCGGAACAACCTGTCTCGCGAGACGAGGTCTCGGAGGTAGGAGAAACCCCGGAGGAACGCGTCTTCAGAGAGCGAAGGAACTCCCGACGACGTGATCGCCGACGAGCTCAGGAGCAGGCTGAGCGGGATACAAGGCAATGTCGTGAGAATCCACTCTTCGGGCGTAACCTGAACCCTGACTTCGCCCGAGCCATGAACACGCCGAGCGAAGTCGGAGGAGTGTTGGCTCGGATAGCGGAAGGACTTCCTCGGACTCCTGACGCCGACGGTTACCGACGACTGTTCACCCAGGCGGCCAACCATCTCCTACCGCTTGCTCACCCACCGAACGATCTACGACACGCCATCAACAGTCGCCGAGACGCGCGGAGCTCCATCAACGCTTCGCGGGAACGGCGGCATGAGAACGAAATTCGTCGTCGAGAGGAGTACGACAGGGATCACGGTGCCCCGACTCAGAGCCAAGCTACCAGGACTGAGTCGGCGACGGCTTCAACTGGCGGAACCTCCCGGGGACGGTCGAGGAACCACAACCACAACTCCCCTCCCCGGGACAGGCATCGACCCCGACGACAGGAGGACACGTGCGGAGTGTCCGCCCTTACTCCGCGCCTTAGGGCCATCCAATGGCCTCCCAACTTCAAGGTATCCAATGTTGACAAGTATGAACCTAAGCAGGATCCGTGGGGTTGGTTAGCCGTCTACACCACCGCTGCTCGAGCTGCCGGAGCATCCGAGGACGTGATGACCGCGTATTTGCCCATTGTCCTTGGACAAGACGCGCTGCAATGGCTACGACATCTACCCCGACACTGCATCGACGTCTGGGGAGACTTCAGTCGGCGTTTCACCGCCAACTTCCAGTCCCTCTCCGACAAGCCGGCGCAGCCGTGGGACCTCAAATCTATCAAGCGCCGGGGGGACGAGACTCTCCGATCATACCTCAAGAGGTTTCAAACCATGAGAAATCGCATCCCCGATGTCACGGAGGCGGCCGTGATCGAGGACTTCTACCGAGGATCCAATGACTCGGCTTTTGTTCGAGCCATACTACAAAGGGCGCCGACCACCTCGGAGGAGCTGTTCCGGGAGGCCGACCTCTACATCACCGCCGACGAGCGAGCCCAGGACCTCATCGGAGGAGCGAAGCCCGCGCCAGCAGCACCTCGGCGCGACGCGAACCAGCAACCTGACAAGCGATGGGAGAAACGGCCACGCGAAGAAGTACACGCCGCCGGGCCACCCGCCGCCCGCGCTCGAGGAGGACCTCGTGGGGGCGAACGCACACTGGACGACATCCTCGACGCCCAGTGCCCGTACCACAAGGACATGCGACACACTCTTCGTAACTGCCGGGACTTCAAGCACTCCGTCGGACACGGCCGACCCTTCCAACCTCTACCTCCTCCTCCGCCGAGGGGAGGACCAGATGAACCACGACAACCCCATCGGCAGGAGGAGGGAGGAGGAGGAGGAGCTTTCCCGCGCGTTGACAGGGAGGTCAACGTCATCTTCGGCGGACACGGATCACAGGAGAGCAGAAGACAGCAGAAGCTCAACGATCGCCAGATACTGGTAGCGACCATCGGCCCTCCCGCCCCATACCGATGGTCGGAGCACCCGATCACCTTCACTCGGGCGGATCAATGGCTCAACTTTGATCATCCGGGCAAGTACCCGCTTCTCGTTGATCCGGTGATCCGAGAAAGCCGGGTGAAAAAGGTGTTAGTGGACGGGGGGAGCAGCATCAACATCACCTTCCCCCGGACACTCCAAAGCTTGGGAGTTCATCTCAAAGAGCTCCACGAGTCGGACACTCCTTTCTTCGGCATCGTGCCGACGGAAGGGGAATACCCGCTGGGCCACATCTACATGCCGGTCACCTTTGGAACCCCGGAGAACTACAGAACCGAGTTCCTGAGGTTTGAAGTGGCGAACTTCGACTGCGGGTACAATGCCATCATCGGGAGGCCAGGATTGGCCAAATTCATGGCCATTCCGCATTACACATACATGATACTGAAAATGCCGGGGCCACAAGGGATCATAACTGTGCGCGCCGACCTCCAAGGCGCCGCGGAATGTTTCCGAGTGGCTATCCAAACAGCCCTCACCGCCAAGCCGTCGACAGCTCCCTCCGCAATGGCGAACTCTAAGCCTGAGGAGGACCTCGCAATACCGGCGAATGAAGCTCAGACCGCGACCTCTATGCGGCCGACTGAAGAAACTAAAAGAATCAACCTGGGGTTCGCTGATGAGCGCAAGACGGCCATCATCAGCTCCAGTTTGGACAACAAATAGGAAAGCGCGCTCGTCCAGTTTCTGCAAGATAACCGAGACGTATTCGCATGGCAACCTGCGGATATGCCGGGAGTCCCGAGAGAACTGGCCGAGCACAAGCTAAAGGTCTTTCCTCAGGCGAGGCCGATTCGACAGAAATTACGTCGTTTCACGCCTGATAAGAGGGAAGCCATTCGCGCCGAGTTAGCTCGCTTGGTCGCGGCCGGATTCATTAGAGAAGTATCACATCCTGAGTGGATCCCTTCGGGCTCCCGAGGATAGATCAGGTGGTGGACTCCACCGCTGGATGTTCTATGTTGTCTTTCTTGGATTGTTATTCTGGGTACCATCAGATCAGCCTGGCAAAGGAAGATGAAGAAAAAACGGCATTCATTACTCCGTTTGGCGCTTTCTGTTATACCTCCATGCCGTTTGGCCTTAAGAACGCTGGAGCGACTTACCAGAGAGCTATTCAAACATGCTTAGCCGATCACTGGGGCAAGCGTGTGGAGGCTTATGTGGATGACGTGGTGATCAAAACACAGAACTCAAAGGACTTCATCGAAGATTTGCAACTGGTTTTCAACAGCCTGAGGCGGTATAGGTGGAAGCTTAATCCCGAGAAATGTGTTTTTGGGGTACCAGCCGGAAAGTTGCTCGGATTTATCGTCAGCCACCGAGGAATTGAAGCTAATCCAGATAAGATTGAAGCTATCATGAAGATGGAAGCACCTCGATCGCAGAAGAAGGTTCAGCGACTTACTGGACGCATGGCAGCTTTAAGCAGATTTATATCCAGGCTGGGAGAAAAAGGTTTGCCGTTTTATAAGTTACTCAAGAAGGTGGATAAATTTCAGTGGACTTCAGAAGCACAAGAAGCTCTAGATGCTCTGAAAAAATTCTTGACAACACCGCCAGTACTGAAACCACCTCGACGAGCTACATCAACTCAACCAGCTGAAGATTTGCTACTGTACATCTCTTGCACGACTCACGTGGTAAGCACCGCGTTAGTAGTCGAGCGAGCAGAAGAAGGGCACGCCTATCCAGTACAACATCCTGTGTATTTCATCAGTGAAGTCCTTGGCCCCTCAAAGAAAAAGTATTCTCAAATCCAGAAGCTATTGTATGCAGTACTTCTAACTGCCCGCAAGCTGCGTCACTACTTTGACGATCACAAAGTCATAGTGGTCACGAGTTTTCCAATAGGGGATATTCTTCACAACAAGGAGGCCATCGGTCGAATAGCCAAGTGGGCCTGTGAGCTGGGATCTCATGACATCGAGTTTCGGCCTCGCACTGCCATCAAAACCCAAGCACTAGTCGATTTCGTATCAGAGTGGACTGAACAACAAGTACCAGACAACCCGGAGACTGCAGAGGTATGGCGAATGTATTTTGATGGCTCACTCAAACTGCAAGGAGCAGGAGCGGGGATTCTTTTCACTGCACCAGGGGGCGAACACCTCAAGTACGCCCTCCAGCTGCTATTCCCGGCCTCCAACAATGCAGCCGAGTATGAAGCTTTGATCCATGGATTGAACATTGCCATATCACTGGGCGTCAAAAGATTAATGGTGTACGGGGATTCTCTGGTAGTTATCAGCCAGATAAATAAGGAGTGGGATTGCTCAAATGATTCGATGGGAAGATACTGCACCGCCGTCCGAAAGCTGGAGGATAAATTCGAGGGTTTAGAATTTCATCATGTGGAAAGAGATCGGAATACGGCAGCTGACGTACTATCCAAGCTAGGGTCCAGTCGAACTCAGGTCCCACCTGGGGTTTTCGTGCAAGAAATCCTGCAGCCGAGTATCTCAACGGATCAAGTAGAAGAGTGCAACATCATAAATCAACCCGAGTCAGATCTTGATGACTGGAGAAGGCCAATCATCAAGTACATAAAGAATGAAGAAGAACCAGATGATAAGAACTCGGCGGAGCGCATTGCAAGACAGTCGGCTCATTATACACTCATTGGGGAGACATTATACAGAAGGGGTGCATCAGGCGTCTTCATGAAGTGCATTCTCCCATCCACTGGAAAGCAACTACTAGAAGAGGTCCACGCTGGACAATGTGGGATACATGCAGCCTCCAGAACACTAGTTGGGAAGGTCTTCAGGTCAGGATTCTATTGGCCAACAGCAAAGAATGATGCAGCCGAGTTAGTTCAGAGGTGCGAAGCTTGCCAATACCTGTCGAAGCAACAACACTTGCCAGCACAGCAGCTGCAGACCATACCAGTAACTTGGCCTTTTGCATGCTGGGGGCTGGATATGATTGGACCTTTCAAGAAAGCTCAAGGGGGATATACTCATGTGTTGGTAGCAATTGACAAATTCACTAAATGGATAGAATTCAAGCCCATTGCCTCCTTAACCTCTGCCAAGGCTGTGGAATTCATACAAGATATAATATTCAGATTCGGGATACCAAACAGCATCATAACTGATCTAGGATCCAACTTCACAAGTTCAGAGTTCTTTGATTTCTGCGAGCAAAAAAGTATTCAGATCAAGTATGCATCTGTAGCCCATCCGAGAGCCAACGGGCAAGTTGAGCGGGCTAACGGGATGATATTGGATGCACTCAGGAAAAAGATTTTTGATAAGAATGAAAAATTCGCAGGGAAGTGGATAAGGGAATTACCCTATGTTGTTTGGAGCCTAAGAACCCAACCTAGCCGAGCCTTGCATGGAAACACTCCTTTCTTCATGGTCTATGGGTCGGAAGCAGTGCTGCCTGCTGATCTCAAGTTTGGGGCACCAAGGCTGATTTTTGAAAGCATAGCAGAAGCTGAGACCACCAGACTAGAGGACATAGATATACTCGAAGAAGAACGGCTAAGTGCAGTAATCCAGTCAGCAAGATACCAGCAGACTCTAAGGCGCTATCACGACAAGGCTGTGCGGCAACGATCCTTTTCAGTGGGGGAGCTCGTCCTTCGCCGAATTCTAACGGGAGAAGGACGACACAAGTTATCACCCTTATGGGAAGGGCCTTTCATAGTGGCAGAAGTCACTCGGCCTGGATCATATCGCCTCACTCAGATGGACGGCACGGAAGTCGGGAACTCTTGGAACATAGAACACCTGAGAAAGTTTTATCCTTAGCCGTACCTCAAAACTGCTGGGATAACAATGATGTACTCTGTAAAGTGGAAATATGTCATCAATAAAGAAAAGGTTTCAAGGATACTCAATTTATTTACGATTGACTCGCATTCTTACTTAACTCGGGGTGACCACTATGCCCTGCTAACGGAGCAATCGACTTAAGTCGGCAACGACTTAAGGCGGTGCAACATGCTCACGCTTACTTAACTCGGGGTGACCACTATGCCCTGCTAACGGAGCAATCGACTTAAGTCGGCAACGACTTAAGGCGGTGCAACATGCTCACGCTTACTTAACTCGGGGTGACCACTATGCCCTGCTAACGGAGCAATCGACTTAAGTCGGCAACGACTTAAGGCGGTGCAACATGCTCACGCTTACTTAACTCAGGGTGACCACTATGCCCTGCTAACGGAGCAATCGACTTAAGTCGGCAACGACTTAAGGCGGTGCAACATGCTCATGCTTTACTTAACTCAGGGCGACCACCATGCCCAGCTAACGAAGTAATCAACTCCAATTGGCGCTTGCTTAAAACCAACGCAACATGCTTTCGCCTATTTAATTCAGGGGATGATCTCCATATCCCACATGCAAAATTCATAGTCATCACACATCATTACTACCAAATTCATTGAACTAAAAAATCCTGATACAATGATAGAATAACTGTGTCACTCAAATAAACTGGTGTTCTCTGACAAATATTCAATCATGCAAGCTGCGCGCTCGGAGCATGCGAAATGTTTTCTCTATTTTGCAATGTCTTTTCCAGGAACAGTTGACGAAGAAGGACGACTCGAGGAGTCAGGGGCGGCGTTCACGTCGGCCCTTATATCTTCAGGAACGACTACGCCAGGCCTCCTCATCAGAATTCGTCCCGCTCGAATGGCCTTGTCCATGGCCCTATCGCGTTGGGCTCTCAGAGTATTGGAAGTTTCTTCAGCAGCCTTGACAGCCGACTGGGCAGCCTCTAGCTCCTGGGTAACAGATTTTTTGGAAGCACGCAGATTCTTGATGACAACGTCTTTAGCTGATATCAACTCCCGAAGGCGAATCACATCATCCAAAGACTCTTGCAACTTATAGCGAAGATTGTTCAACTCCTCCATGGAAAAGCGATGACTTCTCTCCAAGATGGTCAGCGAGTTGCTAGAATCTCGATACAACCTATCAAGGTTGTCTCGAGAAGCGGCAAGGATGCGTTTTTCCTCCTGCAAGCGCAAATCAGTTCTTTCAGAAAACCAGGCAAACAATAGGAGCACGGCAAGAAAAAAGTGCAGTTTCATATATCACCTTTTCAGAGTCAAGCTGGGCATGTAGAGAAGAACTCAACGCATTGGCATCATCCAAGGCAGCAGAAACCTGACTCAGTTCAATCTGACTTTGAGAATACTTTTCCTCAAGATCAGTACATCGCTGAGTCAATTCAGCTCGAGTCTGAGAATATTTCTCCTCAAGAAGTGCAGTCTGCCGAGTCATTCCTAGTAAAAGGGTATCAAACAAAACAAGGTCAGAAGGTCAAGCAGTCCACAACAAACGCGAAGAAAGGAAAAAGGGCACTAACCAGCGTTAATCGCCTCCAACTCGGATACACGACGACGAAGTAACACTGGATTCCAACATGGAAAAGATGAAGCCACTTCTGGAATAGGAGCACCATGCAATTTCAGCTGGGTGGTCACCCCATCCACAAAAGTCTGATGAGAAGAGCAGATGAGCATAATGGCAAGAGTTCAGGCAATGCAAAAATCAAGCTAAGAAACAGCACAGTACCTGGAGGGTAGAGAAGAATGAAGGGACCCCCAAGTCAGGAGAAATCAGATGATAACCAGACGCAAGGTCATCACCCGAAGCAGCATGCAATGGAACAGTGGGAATCAGTTCATCTCCTTCAGCATAACCGGATACTCGATCAACGGGGACGCTGCCCTCTAAAGCGATGCCCCGGTCTGAAGTTTGGGCCACCACCATGCAGCCAGAGTGTGGAGGTGACCCAGCGTGAACGTTCATGGAAGTGCCGGAGGGAGATCCTGTCTGGGCATCCCCAGGGACCGGGCCATAGTCGGCACTGCCCACTTGAGCCGGGTTATCCCCGGCAACACCCTCGGGGGCTGGGCAGTAGCTTGCACTCTTCGCCCGGGCTAAGTCGTCCCCCACGACACCCTCGGGGGCTGGACATGTGTCGACACCATCCTTGGGGTCCAAATTTTCAGCAGTAACCGTCTCCAAGGTTAGCGGGCCCTCGGTTATTTCCATGGGATCAGGACAATCCAAGTTAACATCCCGTCCCTCAAGATCGTGCTCTAAGGTTGATGAGGCACGGGACGACCTCAACCCAGCGTCCGGCAGAGCACCACAGGTTTCCGTCGCGGCATCGTCCGCTGGCCCTGATAACAAGTCCTCTGGGACCATATCCTCGAGAGTTTGATCAAAGTCGGCCAGGGATATGTTTTGCAGACCAACAAGAGCAGATAAGGCTGGGGAGGGAACCCCACTACTTTCCCCACTGGCGAGGAATTGCCGACTGTTCTTTCGAATCAAAGGAACCTCATCCTCTTCCTCGTCGTCATCTTCATCAGCAACACCGGCACCACACCCATTGGGTTCAGCAACAGATGGACCACACCCATTGGGTTCAGCATCAGCAAATTCAGATGCAGGAACCTCCTCATCAGCAGGAGCCGAGGGACCAGCACCCTGATTCAAACTAGATACTCGCCGAATACGTCTCTTCTTCTTTTTCTGCTCATCAACAGAAAGATCAGTCTGATTGGTTCGGCGGGGACGCTTCGAGCGAGCACGGACAGGTCTCTGGACATCCAAGACTATACCGACCTCTGGGAGAGGCGCCGCTGCCAATGTCTCAGTAGGAATAGCGTCAGAAGAATCCTCGGCCAACATGTCAAGCACAGCATTTATTTCAGCATCAGTACGATCCGAAGGCACCTCGAAATGGGTCTGTCTTTCATCATCAGGGATTTTCCCAAGTGAAGCAACCAAAGCATTAACCTCCTCATCAGAGGGCCGCGTTCTAAGGCCCAAATTGCCATTAGTTGAAGGCGGGTTTGACACGAAGCGAGTGAAGGCCTTGACAGGAGGCAGATTCCAGGCTGAATACGCCACTGGAGCACCAACATTGGATACTTTGCCTCTGAGAATCATCTCCAGCCGGCTCACCAAATCTGCAGAAGGGATCCTTCCATTGGTAACTCGAGTTGGGTCGGCTAGCCCTTGATACAGATAAGCCGGGTGGACCCTGTCTTTCAGTGGTTGAATGTTTTTGAAGACAAAGTCAGCAACTATAGCTTCAGCGGTTAAACCCCTCTCTTTCAATAGCCCGACTTCAGCTAACAGCACACTAGCTTCAGCCACCTCCTCGTCTGTGGGAGACTCGGTCCAGCTCGGGGTGCGAACATCTGGCTGTCTTCCTGACCGGGGGGGGAGAGAATTTCCATAGTTATCAACTATAAACCATTCCAGGCGCCATCCCTTAATGCTGTCTTTAAGGGGGATCTCAAGATACTCAGTTTTCCGTCCCCGGCGCATCTCCAAGCTGGCACCTCCAACCAACTGATGCTGTCCCCCGGCCATCCCAGGGCGACAGTGATACAGGTGTTTCCACAATCCAAAATGTGGCAGCACACCGAGAAAGGCCTCACATAAGTGGACGAAGATAGAAATTTGCAGAATTGAATTAGGGTTCAGATGGGTTAAGTTGATGTGGTAGAAATCAAGAAGACCACGGAAAAAGGGAGAAATAGGAAGGCCAAGGCCGCGGAGGAGAAAGGGAGCGTAAACCACAGATTCGTGGGTATCCTCCGTCGGAACCGTAGTTCCATGGCAAACCCGCCAAGAACAGAGTTCCCGCGGAGGAAGAACCCCGATGGACACGAGGTGGAGGAGTTCAGTTTCAGAGATGTTGGACATGTGGTTACCTGCGAAAGGCAACTGGCTGTTGGGATCAATTGGGGGAATCACCACAGCGGAAGAACTCGCGATTTTCCTCTTGGGAGCCATCTCGATTTCACCAGCGAGCAAATTGGAGGCAAGCGCAGAGGAGATTTGGAAGCAGGAATGCAAAAACTAGGAAGCGGAAAGCAAAAGGCGGCTAAAAGTGCGATTCTTATGGGATATTCTCGGACCAGACACCGTTTCAAAAAGTGCCTAGTCATCACTCGGCGGTTATTTTCGAAATCCCAGCATGCCACGTGGTCATTCAGCAGTTATTTCCCAGAAAACTGGTGGGCCCTCTCCTTACTCGGGTGCTAACCCTCGAAATAACTCGGCGTTGCCACTAAAATGCCGACGTCACTATCCGGTCACTCGGCGTTGCCTCTAAAACGCTGATCTCGAGTTCAATCGTTCGGCATTACTTCTAAAATGCCGACGTTGACCTTCCATCACTCGGCGTTACCTCTAAAACGCCGACCTCAGGTTCAAAAACTCGGCGCTGTCTCTAAAACGCCGACGTCACTATCCAGTCACTCGGCGTTGCCTCTAAAACGCTGATTTCGAGTTCGATAACTCGGCGCTGCCTCTAAAACGCCGACGTCACTATTCAATCACCCGGCGTTGCCTCTAAAACGCTGATCTCGAGTTTAGTCACTCGGCATTACTTCTAAAATGCCGACGTTGACCTTCACTCACTCGGCGTTGCATCTAAAACGATGATCTGGAGTTCAACCACTCGGCATTACTTCTAAAATGTCGACGGCGACTTCCGATCACTCGGCATTACTTCTAAAAACATTGATACAGACTGTAATATTGCTTGAAAGCATCAGTATAACGATCAAGCCGTTCATCTACGGCCTCAGAAAACTCAGATTCATAGTCAGACGAAACAAGTCATCAAAAGGAAACCAAACTTGTTTTTCATTCAAGGGAAGTGATAACACTTACAAATCAACCCATTATGGGTTGATACTTCCCTATTTCTACCACTAAACTACACTTTACTGCTACTACTACTACTACTCTACAATATACTACTTTACATTACTAATAATACTACATTATCTAACTATACTACTTCTAATCTATACTAATATTTAAAAGGATCAGTGGCATCTAGCCACTGGCCCTGCCCCTGCCGCTGCCACCGCTCTTGGTGCCGCCCCCGCCGCCGCTGCTCTTGGTGCCGCCCCTGTCGCCGCCGCCCCTGGTGCAGCCGCCATCGTCGTCGTCGTCGTCGTCGTCGTCGTCGTCGTCGTCATTGTCGTCGTCGTCGTCGTCGTCCCCGCCCTTGCCGCCGTCGTCCGAGTCCTCCTCCTCCGAGGAGTACTCGGACTCATCCGAGCCCTCGAGCCCGGAGCGCTCGACGGCCCGGATGTACGACCAGACCTCCGCCGAGAGCCCCTGGGAGTCGTCTGAGTCGTCAGACGACTCACGCAGGGGGATGGGAGCCGGAGACCCCTCAGATTCAGAGGAGAACTCCTCCTCTGAATACTCCGAGTCGCCGAAATCTTCAGACGGAGGGGTTGGTTCACGCTTGCGTTTCTTGGCCATGGTGGAAATGCAGATAGAAGAAAGAAAGCAGGAAACGGAGAACAGCGAGAGATGTGAAAAAATCAGACAGGCAAAGGCACTATTTATAGGAAAAGAAGGCAACCGCTCACCTCCAACAGTGGTCACTGAACAGTCGCAAAGCATTCAATATACACCTCAACCCGTCCAAAGACACGTCAGGCGGCGGACGCCGTTTCATGCAGCACTACACCCATTGGGACTCCAGTCAACAGCGCAAAGGATATGATTACACTCGCCGTCCCATCACATTACAACTCAGAAGCAACCGGTAAAAACACTCAGCGTACCAAGACGTTCCTTGCTCACACCCATTGGGGGGGGACGCCCAGGAATTGTCAGTATATTTTTCAAAATGGTCACATCTGTGCAGAGCATGCAGTGAATGCCTCAAGACAAAAATGAGATATCAACAAGAGTTAAAGGGAAGCCAAATATAGTCAGTAGAGTGCAAAATATGGTCGGCAGACATGACTTGAAGACTAGACAGAGAACGTCCATCGAACGTCCAATCAGTCGCAGAGCAAATACACTATGCTACTCAGCAAGATATGGAAGGGTTGCAAGTTCAGTTGCAAAAGACAAAACACATGCTGACCTCCGAAGCATAATATTGATGACATAGCACGGATGACATCATGCCAACCCTTTTTATAAGCAGAAAGAGTATTCTTCAGCAACAGGACGCAAAAAGAAGACCTTCAAGCGAATTATCCAAAAAATCCACTTGAAGGTCGGGGGCTACACCCATTGGGTGCACCTCCGGTGCACCCCATGGATTGTCACTATAAGCCAGGATAGCGCCAATTTCTAAGGGCATGAAACAAGATTAAGAAGCTAATCCTCAACTGGAACAAGGAAACACAAATGGGAGTAATTTCTAATGAAGACCTTCGAGTAGATTATTTTCTAAAATCTACTCGAAGCTCGGGGGCTACACCCATTGGGTGCACCTCCGGTGCACCCAATAAGGTTCAGAGTCCAACAAACAGGAATGCCGATCTCTAAGGCACAGGCACGAAGCTAGGTTCTGGTTGACAAGTGATCAAAGCAGGAGAAAACAGCAAGGAGTCATCTTTCTTCAAATCATCTACAAGCTGGACCTGGGATCTTCGGGTTGATTATCTCTAAATTAACCCAAAGATCGGGGGCTTGTGGGGGATAGATATCCCCCGGGTCCACCAAAAGAGTAAAGGACCTCACGAAAGGCCCAAGGGCCCAATAAATCGTAAGGTTATTCTTTTGTGGGCCTGGGGAAAGACGACCAGCAACGCGGAGCGACATAGGGCCGGATTGGTGCAAACCTGGACGGCCCATAGCGCCGAGCCATTGGCCGCAACAGAGATCCGACTTTCCCGCGTCGGGGCCTTCATGCAGCGAAGCCGCGTGAGGATAAGTCGGCGAGAGTTACGTAGGGGATAATCTCGAGAGGTTCACTATCTTTTAGCTACTCGTTGTTATCTCATCATGTGTACTGCCCCACGGTCGAGTATATAAGGCCTAGGGGGCACCCCTTCAGAACGATCGACCCATTACTTAGCCTCCACATCAACTCTCTGTATTCTCGATCCAGAGAGCTCTCTTGTAATCACATCCACCAAGCATACTCATCAGGACGTAGGGTGTTACGCATCTCTAAGCGGCCCGAACCTGTAAACTTTGTCCACTGTCCCTCGTGCGATCGGCACGAACCATTTTGCTACAGTTGTCGACACCGTCCTACTCCTAAAAACACCTTGAGGGGCAACCCCGGGTGTGCGGTCGGACCCTAAACATCGACAGTCCCCCTCGACCCCAGCGGCGACACCTCCAAGCAGATCCGGATCGGCTCCGGGTTCGATCCCAAATAGGAAGCAGTGCTCGTCGACTTTCTCCGCACGAACGCCGACGTCTTCGCGTGGAGTCCCTCGGACATGCCCGGCGTACCGAGGGATGTCGCCGAGCACTCGCTGGACATCCGAGCCGGAGCCCGACCCGTCAAGCAGCCGCTGCGCCGATTCGACGAGGAGAAGCGCAGAGCCATAGGCGAGGAGATTCACAAGCTAATGGCGGCAGGGTTCATCAAAGATGTATTCCATCCCGAATGGCTTGCCAACCCTGTGCTTGTGAGAAAGAAAGGGGGGAAATGGCGGATGTGTGTAGACTACACTGGTCTCAACAAAGCATGTCCGAAGGTTCCCTACCCTCTGCCTCGCATCGACCAAATCGTGGATTCCACTGCTGGGTGCGAAACCCTATCTTTCCTCGATGCCTACTCAGGGTATCATCAAATCAAGATGAAAGAGTCCGACCAGCTCGCGACTTCTTTCATCACACCCTTCGGCATGTACTGTTATGTCACCATGCCGTTCGGTTTGAGGAATGCGGGCGCGACGTACCAACGGTGCATGAACCATGTGTTCGGCGAACACATTGGCCGCACGGTCGAGGCCTACGTTGATGACATCGTAGTCAAGACGAGGAAAGCCTCCGACCTCCTTTCCGACCTTGAAACGACATTCCGATGTCTCAAGGCGAAAGGCGTCAAGCTCAATCCCGAAAAGTGTGTCTTCGGGGTGCCCCGAGGCATGTTCTTGGGGTTCATCGTCTCCGAACGGGGCATCGAAGCCAACCCGGAAAAGATCGCAGCCATTACCAGCATGGGGCCCATCAAGGACTTGAAAGGCGTACAGAGGGTCATGGGATGCCTCGTGGCTCTGAGCCGCTTCATCTCACGCCTCGGTGAAAGAGGTCTACCTCTGTACCGCCTCTTAAGGAAGGCCGAGTGCTTCACTTGGACCCCTGAGGCCGAGGAAGCCCTCGGGAACCTGAAGGCGCTCCTCACAAAGGCGCCTATCTTGGTGCCCCCAGCTGCCGGAGAAGCCCTCCTGGTCTACGTCGCCGCGACCACCCAGGTGGTTAGCGCCGCGATTGTGGTCGAGAGGCAAGAAGAGGGGCATGCATTGCCCGTTCAGAGGCCAGTCTACTTCGTCAGCGAGGTACTATCCGAAACCAAGATCCGCTACCCACAAGTTCAGAAGCTGCTGTACGTGGTGATCCTAACGCGACGGAAGCTGCGACACTACTTCGAGTCTCATCGGTAACTGTGGTGTCATCCTTCCCCCTGGGAGAGATCATCCAGTGCCGAGAGGCCTCGGGTAGGATTGCAAAGTGGGCGGTGGAGATCATGGGCGAGACAATCTCGTTCGCTCCTCGGAAAGCCATTAAGTCCCAGGTCTTGGCGGACTTCGTGGCTGAATGGGTCGACACCCAGCTACTGACGGCTCCGATTCAACCGGAGCTCTGGACCATGTTCTTCGACGGGTCGCTGATGAAGACAGGGGCCGGCGCAGGCCTACTCTTCATCTCACCCCTCGGAAAGCATCTACGCTACGTGCTACGCCTCCACTTCCCGGCGTCCAACAATGTGGCCGAATATGAGGCTCTGGTCAACGGGTTGCGGATCGCCATCGAGCTAGGGGTCCGACGCCTCGACGCTCGTGGTGACTCGCAGCTCGTCATCGACCAAGTCATGAAGAACTCCCATTGCCGCGACCCGAAGATGGAGGCCTACTGCGATGAGGTTCGACGCCTGGAAGACAAGTTCTACGGGCTTGAGCTCAACCACATCGCTCGGCGCTACAACGAGACTGCGGACGAGCTGGCTAAAATAGCCTCGGGGCGAACGACGGTTCCCCCGGACGTCTTCTCCCGAGACCTGCATCAACCCTCCGTCAAGATCGACGACACGTCCGAGCCCGAGGTACCCTCGGCCTAGTCCGAGGCACCCACGGCTCAACCCGAGGCGCCCTCGGCTCAGTCCGAGGCACCCTCAGCTCGACCCGAGGCGCCCTCGGTTCAGTCCGAGGTACCCTCGGCCCCCGAGGGTGAGGCACTGCGTGTCGAGGAGGAGCGAAGCGGGGTCGCGCCTAATCGAAACTGGCAGACCCCGTACCTGCAATATCTCCATCGAGGAGAGCTACCCCTCGACCGAGCCAAGGCTCGGCGGGTGGCGCGGCGCGCCAAGTCGTTCGTCTTGCTGGGAGATGAGAAGGAGCTCTACCACCGGAGCCCCTCAGGCATCCTCCAGCGATGCATCTCCATCGCCGAAGGTCAGGAACTCCTGCGAGAGATACACTCGGGGGCTTGCGGCCATCACGCAGCGCCTCGAGCCCTTGTCGGGAACGCTTTCCGGCAAGGCTTCTACTGGCCGACGGCGGTGGCCGACGCTACTCGAATCGTCCGCACCTGCGAAGGGTGCCAATTCTACGCGAGGCAGACCCATCTGCCCGCTCAGGCCCTTTTGCGGTGTGGGGTCTGGACCTCGTCGGCCCCTTGCAGAAGGCACCCGGGGGCTACACGCACCTGCTGGTCGCCATCGACAAATTCTCCCAGTGGATCGAGGTCCGACCCCTGAACAGCATCAGGTCCGAGCAGGCGGTGGCGTTCTTCACCAACATCATCCATCGCTTCGGGGTCCCGAACTCCATCATCACCGACAACGGCACCCAGTTCACCGGCAGAAAGTTCCTGGACTTCTGCGAGGATCACCACATCCGGGTGGACTGGGCCGCCGTGGCTCATCCCATGACGAATGGGCAGGTGGAGCGTGCCAACGGCATGATTCTACAAGGGCTCAAGCCTCGGATCTACAACGACCTCAACAAGTTCGGCAAGCGATGGATGAAGGAACTCCCCTCGGTGGTCTGGAGTCTGAGGACAACGCCGAGCCGAGCCACGGGCTTCACGCCGTTCTTTCTAGTCTATGGGGTCGAAGCCATCTTGCCCACAGACTTAGAATACGGCTCCCCGAGGACGAGGGCCTACACCGACCAAAGCAACCAAGTCAGCCGAGAAAACTCGCTGGACCAACTAGAGGAGGCTCGGGACCAGGCCTTGCTACACTCGGCGCAGTACCAGCAGTCCCTGCGACGCTACCACGCCCAAGGGGTCCGGTCCTGAGACCTCCAGGTGGGCGACCTGGTGCTTCGGCTGCGACAAGACGCCCGAGGGTGGCACAAGCTCACGCCTCCCTGGGAGGGGCCATTCGTCATCGCCAAGGTTCTGAAGCCCGAAACATACAAGCTGGCCAACAGCCAAGGCGAGGTCTACGACAACGCCTGGAACATCCAACAGCTACGTCGCTTCAACCCTTAAGATGTTTTCAAATTGATCATATACCTCGCACCCACGCAAAGTTTAGTCATCAAGGAAGGGTCGGCCTCGCCTCGGCAAAGCCCGACCCTCCTTCGGGGGCTAAAAGGGGGGGACCCCTCCGCGTCAAGATTGAGGGACCTCTTTGCGTCCAAGATTTTCAATTAAAAAAAGCTTTTTGCGTTCCCCCGGCTATGTCGGAAGCAAGGCCCCAAGGAGCGAACGCGGGTGCATGTAAGTGGCAAGGCCGACCGAGCCGAGGGACTCCTACGCCTTTGGGTTAGGAACACCTCACTCGTCACCCGCCGCGAAAAGTGACCCCTACTTGGGAAAACCACCCTGTTACTAAACAGGCGAAGCCGGACACGCAAAAAGGAAAGGAGTACGACTTCATGCAACGGTAACAAAGTGTTCTGGCCTCAGCGGCCGCAGAAGGACACACGTGCATCCGACAGAAACTGATCCAACAGAGTTAGGCGTCGCCTTGGGAAGGAGCCGCACCTTCGGCTTCATCCCCACCATCGGCAAAGTCCATCCCGGCTTCCGGCGACGGTGCAGGTGGGAGGATCTCTGCCTCAAAGGTGGTCGCCAGCACTGCGCTCGGACCCGCGGCGGCCGCATCGAGCCTCTGGACTTCTGCCAGGGCGGCTTCATCTTCGTCGGGAAGGCAATACCCCTCGCTAACCCGCTCCAGGTCCACAACATAGTGGGAAGCGAGTACGGCGAAGGCCCGCCTGACGCCGTGGTGTAACGCCTCGCGGAGCCTGCCGCGCACATGATCGCCCAAGACTTGAAGGCAGCTTCGAGGGGAGCTTCCTGAGGGGACGTCGTCGGAGCCAAGGGCCCGGTAAACGTCCGAGACGGCCTCAGACATGGCCGCGTGGTCGGTTTCCCTCTGCTCGGCCGCCCCGGCAAGCGCCTTGGCGGACTCATCGAGGGCGGACTCGAGCTCTACGAACAGCCAAAGGAAGGATCTCAAACACAAGCAGAGGAAACAAGCAGAAACGAAAACCGAAGATGGCCAAGGCGTACCTCCGGCTCGGGTACGCTGCTCCGAGGTTGCGACCTGGGTTGCGGCTAGGTCGGCCGCAAGGGTTTCGGCCCGGCTTTCGGCCTCGGCAGCCCGGCCCCGAGACTGGTCCCGCTCCTTGACGACCCGGGCGAACTCCGACTGCTGTCGTTGCGCTTCTGCACGCGCCGCAGCCGCCTCCGCGCGCGCCGCTGCCGCCTTGGCTCTCAGATCGGTGTAGAGCAACCGAAGGTCCGCCACCTCGGCACCCTGCTGAGAGAGGCGCGCAGTAGCCCCGGCAAGCGAGGTCCTCAGGGATCGCAGCGAGCCCCAGACGTCGACCTCGCGGCAGATGAACAACGACTTGGCGGCGCTCCGATCCGTCAGATCCTGAGGGAAGGAAACGGGGCGTCACGAAGGACGCCTTGGTCACGAAAGAGAAAAGGTATGCCTGAAACCGTTACCTGGAGGATTTTGGGGACGTCCCTGCAGAAAACCTCCAGCGACGACCAGAGCGACCCCACCGTTGCTTCGGCACACTCGCGGAGCTCGTCCCAGGACTGGTCCTCCCGCTCATCGTCGAGAACAAAGCCGGGATCCGAGGCCTCACGGGTCCGGAACCGGAGCAACTGGCGCCGGCCCTCGGAGCTCCGCCGCCCGGCGGGACGGATCGCGCCTCCACGCCCCCCTCTTCCGAAACACCGAGCGCCGACGCCTCAGCCGTCTCGACGTCGGCAGCGGCCGGTCGCTCCCCGACTGGGACGGCGGCGACTTCGGTAGCGACAGGTGCCGGCATCGCCGGCACGTCCGGTGGGCCCGGGGCCACGTCCGCGTCAGCCGCCACCCCCATCACGATGGCCGCCCCAGCAGAAGCGCCAGCCTCGGGAACCCGCTTCACGGCGACTGGTGCCGCCTGAGCCCCCTGCTGTGGAGCGCCTTGCGAGAAGGTCACCTGAACGGCAGGGCCCGGAGCGGCGCTGGCCACGCAAGCCGGTGTCGTCTTAAGGGCCTTCCGGGGCACCAGGTCAGTCAGCCCACGGCTTCGCTTGCTAAGGAAAAAAGAAAAATCACGGCCGGGACATACGAATGAAAAACCAGAACAAAGACATTCCATGATACTCACCCGCTTCGGGCCATGATCAACCGTGCCTAGGGGGAGGTCTCTCGGACCTCGACCCCCGGCAACGCCGCCGAGGTCCGCTTCGCTGGCGGCTTCGGCATCACCCTTGCTTTGGGCGCCCTGGACGCTTGGGAAGCGGGCTGCTCAGGCACTGCCACGACGACCTGGGGGCCGCTCCCCTGCGCTGCCGGCGTGAGCGGCGGCTCTCGGGGAGCAGACGCCCCGGCCTGGCTCCCCGGGGTCGCTTCGGCTCCTCCAGCCGAGGGGTCAAGTACCCTCCCAGATTGCCCCCGCTCCTCGGGCCGGGACCCCGGCGTCCCGACTCCGAGGACTGACGGTGTCAACCCGCTCGGGGGCTGGATTGATGGCTCCTGGCCTAACCCCAAGCCGGGGCTGAGGCCAAGGCGGGCAGCCATGTCGTCTTCCTCGTCATCATCTTCGTCATTGTCATCGTCGTCGGGCATTTCCGGCGACGGCTCCCTCGGGAGCCCCTCCCTCTCCTGCCGGCGACGAAGCTTTTCCAAGGCGTCCCGAGCCCGCCTCCGCTCGTGGGCTCGGGCCTTCTCCGTGTCCTTCTTTTTCTTCTTCTCCTTCGCGGCGACCCACCGCGCTGCTCGGTCCACCGCATCTTGCGGGACCCGTGGCAGGGAAGACTTGTGCCACCCTACCTCCTGAAGACGGGTGGAAATCCCGACCTTAGAAACCAGGGGCAATCCGACGCTAGAAGAAAGAAGTGGACACTCACCAGAGTCACGCACCCTTGGTCAGGGCGCATCAAAGGCTGGGAGAGGGCGCTGGGGTCCGGCTTCCCCAACGCAACGGACACCCGCCCGTGGAGGACGTCGGGGGGAAGAGGATCAGAGGACATCCGCGAGCCCTCCAAGTCCGCCTCCGGTGTCATTTCCCAAAGCGGCAGCCGTCGCTCCGCCAAGGGAAGCACCCTCCGACAGTGGATGGCGGCAATCACCCCGGCAGCGGTGAGTCCCCCCTTCCGCAACACCTCTAAGGCCTTGAGGAGGGGTTCGAGGTTCTTCTGTCTTTCGTGAGGGGTCCCGTGGCGCCAAGCATTAGCGGTGGCGGTGACTACTCGCTGAGAGAACGGCGGGAGCAACTCGCCGTCATTCCGGAGGTAGAACCACCGGCGCTGCCACCCCTTGTTCGAGGACGCGAGGATGGCGGGAATATACAGCGACGCCCGCGACTGCCTCAGCAGGAGGGTGCAGCCGCCGGCCCGCACCGCTGCACGGACCTTCCTCTCCCCCGTCGGCGAGGCAAAAAGCTCCACGAAAAAGAGATGGGTCCATAGATCCCAATGGGGGGGGCGATCCCCAAGTACCCCTCGCACACCGCTACGAAGATGGCAGCCTGCGAGATGGAGTTGGGGCTGAGGTTGTGCAACTCCACCCCGTAGTGGTGCAGGATCGCCCGCATAAAGCGGCTCGCCGGCACACCAAAGCCCTGCTCGTGGAAGGAGACGAAGCTCACGATGTACCCCAGCGGTGGGGATGGAGCGGCTCCGCCCACGGGGGGATCCATTCCGGTCGCTGCTCATCGGTGAGAGGGCGAAGTAAACCCTCGCCAACGAGATCCTCCAGATCACTCGCCGTCACCGTGGAGAAGGGCCATGGGTCGCGCGGCGAGATGATGGTCACCCGGTCAGCCATCGCCGAGCGGAAGGGGTGGCGGCGCAAAGGACAGGGAGGGCGGTTTCCTTTTCTCTGGCTAAGTCTCTCAGGCTACGAAAAACCTGAGAGGGAAACAGGAAGCGGAGCAAAGAACCATCGCCCGACCCTCTCCCGAGTATATGAAGACCAAGGCGTGACCGGTTCAAACGTTCCGCCCGGACCGGACGTGGGATTCAAAAACGCGAAGCAAAACAGCCGTCCCTCGAGCGGCTCACGCACGCGCAACGGTCACCCCTCCAACCACTCGCCCCGTCGCATTAACTCCACGACAGGACACGCGGCGCCTCTGGCAGGAGAAGCGGGCGACGCTTCCCCTTCGCCAAAATGACCGCGTCCAAAAAGGTACGCCGCGTCGTTCGATTTCGTATCCTTTTCCGTTTTTCCTCTTTCTCTCTCTTGCAACAGACCGGGAAAGGGGGATACCCCGAAAAGGATCCTTCCCCGAGAAGGAACCAGGCTCCGAGCCCCCTACTGATCAGAGGTTCGAAGGCTGGCCCCCCGGAAGGGTTCAACAGCCGCCTCAGATCGCGTGGGCCCTACACCCACTGCTGGTCAGAGGTTCGAAGGCCGGCCCCTCGAAAGGGTTCAACGACCGCCTCAGGCTACTCGGGCTCCGCGCCCAATACTGATCAGGGGTTCGAAGGCTGGCCCCCGAAGGGTTCACAGCCGCCTTAGACACCGAGCGAGGGATGACCATGGGTACGTTCGATACATAACCAAGGCTCGGGCTACGCTCCCGAGGTACCCTAGGACATTTCCGAGACCGGCGGGAACGATCTTGTAACAGAATCCCACCAGAGGGAGGCATCGAGCCCTCGGACCCCGTCGCCAGGGGACCGGGTTTGGCAGATCACCCGCAGGTACTTTTGGGCGTGCCTCTGGGCCCCTAGCCGACCCCTAACGAACGGGGCACGGACGTCCACTCGCATTACCCGCTTGCAGCTCATCGGAGACACCATGTTCGGCGCCCATCGAGGGCAACATGGCGCTCTCCCCCCTCCTCCTTGCGGAAAGGCGACGCAGGGGCGTATGTAAAAAAGCCGAGTCTACCCCTGATCGCCCTCTCGCTCTATGCAGAGGCTCGGGGGCTGCTCTCGCGAACCCAGCTCCGGCCGAACCGTTGACAGCGTCAACATACCAGCCTGAGAACTTGGGACCCGACCGTACACCTGGGCTACGGCCAGCTCGCATGAGGGAACGACCAGACCAGCCGAAGCACTACGTGAGGCAGTAAGACCTCGAAGGAGTGAAACCACTCCTCCGAGGCCTCGGGGGCTACACCCGGCGGGTGCGCTCGCGCGCACCCACCGGAACAAAACGCAACCGAGAAAGGCTGGTCCCCTTGCAAAAAAGTGCGATGAAAGCCTCCAAGCGAGTGCAAACACTCCCTTCGAGGCTCGGGGGCTACTGTCGGGGACCAAAATTAGGGGTACCCTCAAGGCTCCTAATTCTCAGCTGGTAACCCCCGTCAGCACAAAGCTGCAAAGGCCTGATGGGTGCGATTAAGTCAGGGATCAGTCCATTCGAGGGACACGATCACGCCTCACCCGAGCCTAGCCTCGGACAAGGGCAGCCGACCCCAGAGGATTTCCGTCTCGCCCGAGGCCCCCCTTCAGCGGCGAACATATTCCCGGCTCGCCCGAGGCCCTGCCTTCGCTAAGAAGCAACCCTGACCAAATCGCCGCACCGACCGACCAAGTCGCAGGAGCATTTAATGCAAAGGTGGCCTGACGCCCTTATCCTGGCGTGCACCCCCAGCCAGTAGAGCCGAAGTGACCACCGTCACTTCGCCGCTCCACTGACCGGCCTGACAGAAGGACAGCGCCGCCTACGCCACACCGACTGCAGTGCCACTGGACAGAGTAAGACTGACAGGCAGTCAGGCCCTGCCGGAGGCACCGTAGGAAACTCCGCTCCGCCCGACCCAGGGCTCGGACTCGGGCTAAGTCCCGAAAGACGGCGAACTCCGCCCGACCCAGGGCTCGGACTCGGGCTAAGTCCCGGAAGACGGCGAACTCCGCTCTGCCCGACCCAGGGCTCGGACTCGGGCTAAGTCCCGGAAGACGGCGAACTCCGCTCCGCCCGACCCAGGGCTCGGACTCGGGCTAAGTCCCGGAAGACGGCGAACTCCGCTCCGCCCGACCCAGGGCTCGGACTCGGGCTAAGTCCCAGAAGACGACGATCTCCGCCTCGCCCGACCCAGGGCTCGGACTTGGGCTCGGCCCCAGAAGACGACGATCTCCGCCTCGCCCAACCCAGGGCTCGGACTTGGGCTCGACCCCAGAAGACGGCAATCTCCGCCTCGCCCGACCCGGGGGCTCGGACTTGGGCTCGGCCCCAGAAGACGGCAATCTCCGCCTCGCCCGACCCGGGGGCGAGGCGGAGATCGTCGTCTTCTAGGGCCGAGCCCAAGTCCGAGCCCTGGGTCGGGCGAGGCGGAGATCGTCGTCTTCTGGGACTTAGCCCGAGTCCGAGCCCTGGGTCGGGCGGAGCGGAGTTCGCCGTCTTCTGGGACTTAGCCCGAGTCCGAGCCCTGGGTCGGGCGGAGCGGAGTTCGCCGTCTTCCGGGACTTAGCCCGAGTCCGAGCCCTGGGTCGGGCGGAGCGGAGTTCGCCGTCTTCCGGGACTTAGCCCGAGTCCGAGCCCTGGGTCGGGCGGAGCGGAGTTCGCCGTCTTCCGGGACTTAGCCCGATTCCAAGCCCTGGGTCGGGCGGAGTTCGCCGTCTTCCGGGACTTAGCCCGAGTTCGAGCCCTGCGTCGGGCGGAGTTCGCCGTCTTCCGGGACTTAGCCCGAGTCCGAGCCCTGGGTCGGGCGGAGCGGAGTTTCCTACGGTGCCTCCGGCAGGGCCTGACTGCCTGTCAGTCTTACTCTGTCCAGTGGCACTGCAGTCGGTGTGGCGTAGGCGGCGCTGTCCTTCTGTCAGGCCGGTCAGTGGAGCGGCGAAGTGACGGCGGTCACTTCGGCTCTGCTGGCTGGGGGGTGCACGCCAGGATAAGGGCGTCAGGCCACCTTTGCATTAAATGCTCCTGCGACTTGGTCGGTCGGTGCGGCGATTTGGTCAGGGTTGCTTCTTAGCGAAGGCAGGGCCTCGGGCGAGCCGGGAATATGTTCGCCGCTGAAGGGGGGCCTCGGGCGAGACGGAAATCCTCCGGGGTCGGCTGCCCTTGTCCGAGGCTAGGCTCGGGTGAGGCGTGATCGTGTCCCTCGAATGGACTGATCCCTGACTTAATCGCACCCATCAGGCCTTTGCAGCTTCGTGCTGACGGGGGTTACCAGCTGAGAATTAGGAGCCTTGAGGGTACCCCTAATTATGGTCCCCGACAGTAGCCCCCGAGCCTCGAAGGGAGTGTTTGCACTTGCTTGGAGGCTTTCGTCGCACTTTTTTGCAAGGGGACCAGCCTTTCTCGGTTGCGTTTTGTTCCGGTGGGTGCGCGCGAGCGCACCCGCCGGGTGTAGCCCCCGAGGCCTCGGAGGAGTGGTTTCACTCCTTCGAGGTCTTACTGCCTCACGTAGTGCTTCGGCTAGTCTGGTCGTTCCCTCATGCGAGCTGGCCGTAGCCCAGGTGTACGGTCGGGTCCCAAGTTCTCGGGCTGGTATGTTGACGCTGTCAACGGTTCGACCGGAGCCGGGTTCGCGAGAGCAGCCCCCGAGCCTCTGCACAGAGCGAGAGGGCGGTCAGGGGTAGACTCGGCTTTTTTACATACGCCCCTGCGTCACCTTTCCGCAAGGAGGGGGGAGAGCGCCATGTTGCCCTCGATGGGCGCCGAACATGGTGTCTCCGATGAGCTGCAAGCGGGTAATCCGAGTGGACGTCCGTGCCCCGTTCGTTAGGGGTCGGCTAGGGGCCTAGAGGCACGCCCAAAAGTACCTGCGGGTGATCTGCCAGACCCGGACCCCTGGCAACGGGGTCCGAGGGCTCGATGCCTCCCTCTGGTGGGATTCTGTTACAAGATCGTTCCCGCCGGTCTCGGAAATGTCCTAGGGTACCTCGGGAGCGCAGCCTGAGCCTTGGTTATGTATCGAACGTACCCATGGTCATCCCTCGCTCGGCGTCTGAGGCGGCTGTGAACCCTTCGGGGGCTAGCCTTCGAACCCCTGATCAGTATTGGGCGCGGAGCCCGAGTAGCCTGAGGTGGTCGTTGAACCCTTTCGAGGGGCCGACCTTCGAACCTCTGACCAGTAGTGGGTGTAGGGCCCTCGCGATCTGAGGCGGCTGTTGAACCCTTCCGGGGGGCCAGCCTTCGAACCTCTGATCAGTAGGGGGGCTCGGAGCCTGGTTCCTTCTCGGGGAAGGATCCTTTTTGGGGTATCCCCCTTTCCCGGTCTGTTGCAAGAGAGAGAAAGAGGAAAAACGGAAAAGGATACGAAATCGAACGACGCGGCGTACCTTTTTGGACGCGGTCATTTTGGCGAAGGGGAAGCGTCGCCCGCTTCTCCTGCCAGAGGCGCCGCGTGTCCCATCGCGGAGTTAATGCGACGAGGCGAGTGGTTGGAGGGGCGACCGTTGCGCGTGCGCGAGCCGCTCGAGGGACGACTGTTTTGCTTCGTGTTTTTGAATCCCACGTCCGGTCCGAGCGGAACGTTTGAACCGGTCACGCCTTGGTCTTCATATACTCGGGAGAGGGCCGGGCGATGGTTCTTTGCTCCGCTTCCTGTTTCCCTCTCAGGTTTTTCGCAGCCTGAGAGACTTAGCCAGAGAAAAGGAAACCGCCCTCCCTGTCCTTTGCGCCGCCACACCTTCCGCTCGGCGATGGCTGACCGGGTGACCATCATCTCGCCGCGCGACCCATGGCCCTTCTCCACGGTGACGGCGAGTGATCTGGAGGATCTCATTGGCGAGGGTTTACTTTGCCCTCTCACCGATGAGCAGCGACCGGAATGGATCCCCCCGTGGGCGGAGCCGCTCCGTCCCCACCGCCGGGGTACATCGTGAGCTTCGTCTCCTTCCACGAGCGGGGCTTTGGTGTGCCGGCGAGCCGCTTTATGTGGGCGATCCTGCACCACTACGGGGTGGAGTTGCACAACCTCAGCCCCAACTCCATCTCGCAGGCCGCCATCTTCGTAGCGGTGTGCGAGGGGTACTTGGAAATCGCCCCCCATTGGGATCTGTGGACCCATCTCTTTTTCGTGGAGCTTTTTGCCTCGCCGACGGGGGAGAGGAAGGTCCGTGCAGCGGTGCAGGCCGGCGGCTGCACCCTCCTGCTGAGGCAGTCGCGGGCGTCGTTGTATATTCCCGCCATCCTCGCGTCCTCGAACAAGGGGTGGCAGCGCCGGTGGTTCTACCTCCGGAATGACGGCGAGTTGCTCCCGCCGTTCTCTCAGCGAGTAGTCACCGCCGCCGCTGATGCTTGGCGCCATGGGACCCCTCACGAAAGACAGAAGAACCTCGAACCCCTCCTCAAGGCCTTAGAGGTGCTGCGGAAGGGGGGACTCACCGCTGCCGGGGTGATTGTCGCCATCCACCGCCGGAGGGTGCTTCCCTTGGCGGAGCGACGGCTGCCGCTTTGGGAAATGACACCAGAGGCGGACTTGGAGGGCTCGCGGATGTCCTCTGATCCTCTTCCCCCCGACGTCCTCCACGGGCGGGTGTCCGTTGCGTTGGGGAAGCCGGACCCCAGCGCCCTCTCCCAGCCTTTGATGCGCCCTGACCAAGGGTGTGTGACTCTGGTGAGTGTCCACTTCTTTCTTCTAGCGTCGGATTGCCCCTGGTTTCTAAGGTCGGGATTTCCACCTGTCTTCAGGAGGAAGGGTGGCACAAGTCTTCCCTGCCACGGTTCCCGCAAGATGCGGTGGACCGAGCAGCGCGGCGGGTCGCCGCGGAGGAGAAGAAGAAAAAGAAGGACGCGGAGAAGGCCCGAGCCCACGAGCGGAGGCGGGCTCGGGACGCCTTGGAAAAGCTTCGTCGCCGGTAGGAGAGGGAGGGGCTCCTGAGGGAGCCGCTGCCGGAAACGCCCGACGACGATGACAATGACGAAGATGATGACGAGGAAGACGACATGGCTGCCCGCCTTGGCCTCAGCCCCGGCTTGGGGTTAGGCCAGGAGCCATCAATCCAGCCCCCGAGCGGGTTGACGCCGTCAGTCCTCAGAGTCGGGACGCCGGGGTCCCGGCCCGAGGAGCGGGGGCAATCCGGGAGGGTACTTGACCCCTCGGCTGGAGGAGCCGAAGCGACCCCGGGGAGCCAGGCCGGGGCGTCTGCTCCCCGAGAGCCGCCGCTCACGCCGGCAGCGCAGGGGAGCGGCCCCCAGGTCGTCGTGGCAGTGCCTGAGCAGCCCGCCTCCCAGGCGTCCAGGGTGCCCAAAGCAAGGGTGATGCCGAAGCCGTCGGCGAAGCGGACCTCGGCGGCGTTGCCGGGGGTCGAGGTCCGAGAGACCTCCCCCCAGGCACATTTGATCATGGCCCGAAGCGGGTGAGTATCCTAGAATGTCTTCGTTCTGGTTTTTCATTCGTATGTCCCGGCCGTGATTTTTCTTTTTTCCTCAGCAAGCGAAGCCGTGGGCTGACTGACCTGGCGCCCCGGAAGGCCCTTAAGACGACACCAGCTTGCGTGGCCAGCGCCGCTCTGGGCCCTGCCGTTCAGGTGACCTTCTCGCAAGGCGCTCCACAGCAGGGGGCTCAGGCGGCACCAGTCGCCGTGAAGCGGGTTCCCGAGGCTGGCGCTTCTGCTGGGGGTGGCCATCGTGATGGGGGTGGCGGCTGACGCGGACGTGGCCCCGGACCCACCGGACGTGCCGGCGATGCCGGCACCTGTCGCTACCGAAGTCGCCGCCGTCCCAGTCGGGGAGCGACCGGCCGCTGCCGACGTCGAGACGGCTGAGGCGTCGGTGCTCGGTGCCTCGGAAGAGGGGGGCGTGGAGGCGCGATCTGTCCCGCCGGGCGGCAGCCTCGTCGCTGTGCGGCGGAGCTCCGAGGGCCAGCGCCAGTTGCTCCGGTTCCGGACCCGTGAGGCCTTGGATCCCGGCTTCGTTCTCGACGATGAGCGGGAGGACCAGTCCTGGGACGAGCTCCGCGAGTGTGCCGAAGCAACGGTGGGGTCGCTTTGGTCGTCGCTGGAGGTTTTCTGCAGGGACGTCCCCAAGATCCTCCAGGTAATGATTTCAGGCATACCTTTTCTCTTTCGTGACCAAGGCGTCCTTCGTGATGCCCCGTTTCCTTCCCTCAGGATCTGACGGATCGGAGCGCTGCCAAGTCGTCGTTCATCCGCCGCGAGGTCGACGTCTGGGGCTCGCTGCGATCCCTGAGGACCTCGCTTGCTGGGGCTACTGCGCGCCTCTCTCAGCAGGGTGCCGAGGTTGCGGACCTTTGGTTGCTCTGCACCGATCTGAGAGCCGAGGCGGCAGCGGCGCGCGCGGAGGCGGCCGCGGCGCGTGCAGAAGCGCAACAACAGCAGTCGGAGTTTGCCCGGGTCGTCAAGGAGCGAGACCAGTCTCGGGGCCGGGCTGTCGAGGCCGAAAGCCGGGCCGAAACCCTTGCGACCGACCTAGCCGCAGCCCAGGTCGCAGCCTCGGAGCAGCGTACCCGAGCCGGAGGTACGCCTTGGCCATCTTCGGTTTTCGTTTCTGCTTGTTTCCTCTGCTTGTGTTTGAGATCCTTCCTTTGGCTGTTCGCAGAGCTCGAGTCCGCCCTCGATGAGTCCGCCAAGGCGCTTGCCGAGGCGCTTGCCGGGGCGGCCGAGCAGAGGGAAACCGACCACGCGGCCATGTTCGAGGCCATCTCGGACGTTTACCGGGCCCTTGGCTCCGGCGACGTCCCCTCAGGAAGCTCCCCTCGAAGCCGCCTTCAAGTCTTGGGCGATCATGTGCGCGGCAGGCTCCGCGAGGCGTTACACCACGGCGTCAGGCAGGCCTTCGCCGTACTCGCTTCCCACTACGTTGTGGACCTCCGGGTTAGCTAGGGGTATTGCCTTCCCGACGAAGATGAAGCCGCCCTGGCAGAAGTCCAGAGGCTCGATGCGGCCGCCGCGGGTCCGAGCGCAGTGCTGGCGACCACCTTTGAGGCAGAGATCGTCCCACCTGCGCCGTCGCCGGAAGCCGGGATGGACTTTGCCGATGGTGGGGATGAAGCCGAAGGTGCGGCTCCTTCCCAAGGCGACGCCTAACTCTGTTGGATCAGTTTCTGTCGGATGCACGTGTGTCCTTCTGCGGCCGCTGAGGCCTGAACACTTTGTTACCGTTGCATGAAGTCGTACTCCTTTCCTTTTTGCGTGTCCGGCTTCGCCTGTTTAGTAACAGGATGGTTTTCCCAAGTAGGGGTCACTTTTCGCGGCGGGTGACGAGTGAGGTGTTCCTAACCCGAAGGCGTAGGAGTCCCTCGGCTCGGTCGACCTTGCCACTTACATGCACCCGCATTCGCTCCTTGGGGCCTTGCTTCCGACATAGCCGGGGGAACGCAAAAAGCTTTTTTTTAATTGAAAATCTTGGATGCAAAGAGGTCCCTCAATCTTGACGCGGAGGGGTCCCCCCCTTTTCGGACGCAAAGAGGTCCCTCAATCTTGACGCGGAGGGGTCCCCCCCCTTTTAGCCCCCGAGGGAGGGTCGGGCTTTGCCGAGGCGAGGCCAACCCTTCCTTGATGACTAAACTTTGCGTGGGTGCGAGGTATATGATCAACTTGAAAACATCTTAAGGGTAGAAGCGACGTAGCTGTTGGATGTTCCAGGCGTTGTCGTAGACCTCGCCTTGGCTGTTGGCCAGCTTGTATGTTCCGGGCTTCAGAACCTTGGCGATGACGAATGGCCCCTCCCAGGGAGGCGTGAGCTTGTGCCGCCCTCGGGCGTCTTGTCGCAGCCGAAGCACCAGGTCGCCCACCTGGAGGTCTCGGGACCGGACCCCTCGGGCGTGGTAGCGTCGCAGGGACTGCTGGTACCGCGCCGAGTGTAGCAAGGCGTGGTCCCGAGCCTCCTCCAGCTGGTCTTGCGAGTTTTCTCGGCTGACTTGGTTGCTTTGGTCGGTGTAGGCCCTCGTCCTCGGGGAGCCGTATTCTAAGTCTGTGGGCAAGATGGCTTCGGCCCCATAGACTAGAAAGAACGGCGTGAAGCCCGTGGCTCGGCTCGGCGTTGTCCTCAGACTCCAGACCACCGAGGGGAGTTCCTTCATCCATCGCTTGCCGAACTTGTTGTTGTAGATCCGAGGCTTGAGCCCTTGTAGAATCATGCCGTTGGCACGCTCCACCTGCCCATTCGTCATGGGATGAGCCACGGCGGCCCAGTCCACCCGGATGTGGTGATCCTCGCAGAAGTCCAGGAACTTTCTGCCGGTGAACTGGGTGCCGTTGTCGGTGATGATGGAGTTCGGGACCCCGAAGCGATGGATGATGTTGGTGAAGAACGCCACCGCTTGCTCGGACCTGATGCTGTTCAGGGGTCGGACCTCGATCCACTTGGAGAATTTGTCGATGGTGACCAGCAGGTGCGTGTAGCCCCCGGGTGCCTTCTGCAAGGGGCCGACGAGGTCCAGACCCCACACCGCAAAAGGCCAGGTGATGGGTATCGTCTGCAGAGCCTGAGCGGGCAGATGGGTCTGCCTCGAGTAGAATTGGCACCCTTCGCAGGTGCAGACGATTCGGGTAGCGTCGGCCACCGCCGTCGGCCAGTAGAAGCCTTGCTGGAAAGCGTTCCCGACAAGGGCTCGAGGCGCTGCGTGATGGCCGCAAGCCCCCGAGTGTATCTCTCGCAGGAGTTCCTGACCTTCGGCGATGGAGATGCATCGCTGGAGGATGCCTGAGGGGCTCCTGTGGTAGAGTTCCTTCTCATCTCTCAGCAAGACGAACGACTTGGCGCGCCGCGCCACCCGCCGAGCCTCGGCTCGGTCGATGGGTAGCTCTCCTCGATGGAGATATTGCAGGTACGGGGTCTGCCAGTTTCGATTAGGCGCGACCCCGCTTCGCTCCTCCTCGACGCGTAGTGCCTCACCCTTCGGGGGCCGAGGGTACCTCGGACTGAACCGAGGGCGCCTCGGCTCGAGCTGAGGGTGCCTCGGACTGAGCCGAGGGCGCCTCGAGTTGAGCCGTGGGTGCCTCGGACAGGACCGAGGGTACCTCGGGCTCCAACGTGTCGTCGATCTTGACGGAGGGTTGATGCAGGTCTCAGGAGAAGACGTCCGGGGGAACCGTCGTTCGCCCCGAGGCTATTTTAGCTAGCTCGTCCGCAGTCTCGTTGTAGCGCCGAGCGATGTGGTTGAGCTCGAGCCCGTAGAACTTGTCTTCCAGGCGTCGAACCTCATCGTAGTAGGCCTCCATCTTTGGGTCGCGGCAATGGGAGTTCTTCATGACTTGGTCGATGATGAGCTGCGAGTCACCACGAGCGTCGAGGCGTCGGACCCCTAGCTCGATGGCGATCCGCAACCCGTTGACTAGAGCCTCATATTCGGCCACATTGTTGGACGCGGGGAAGTGGAGGCGTAGCACGTAGCGTAGATGCTTTCCGAGGGTGAGATGAAGAGTAGGCCTGCGCCGGCCCCTGTCTTCATCAGTGACCCGTCGAAGAACATGGTCTAGAGCTCCGGTTGGATCGGAGCCGTCGGTAGCTGGGTGTCGACCCATTCAGCCACGAAGTCCGCCAAGACCTGGGACTTAATGGCTTTCCGAGGAGCGAACGAGATTGTCTCGCCCACGATCTCCACCGCCCACTTTGCAATCCTACCCGAGGCCTCTCGGCACTGGATGATCTCTCCCAGGGGGAAGGATGACATCACAGTTACCGGATGAGACTCGAAGTAGTGTCGCAGCTTCCGTCGCGTTAGGATCACCGCGTACAGCAGCTTCTGAACTTGTGGGTAGCGGATCTTGGTTTCGGACAGTACCTCGCTGACGAAGTAGACTGGCCTCTGAACGGGCAATGCATGCCCCTCTTCTTGCCTCTCGACCACAATCGCGGCGCTAACCACCTGGGTGGTCGCGGCGACGTAGACCAGGAGGGCTTCTCCGGCAGCTGGGGGCACCAAGATAGGCGCCTTTGTGAGGAGCGCCTTCAGGTTCCCGAGGGCTTCCTCGGCCTCAGGGGTCCAAGTGAAGCACTCGGCCTTCCTTAAGAGGCGGTACAGAGGTAGACCTCTTTCGTCGAGGCGTGAGATGAAGCGGCTCAGAGCCGCGAGGCATCCCATGACCCTCTGTACGCCTTTCAAGTCCTTGATGGGCCCCATGCTGGTAATGGCTGCGATCTTTTCCGGGTTGGCTTCGATGCCCCGTTCGGAGACGATGAACCCCAAGAGCATGCCTCGGGGCACCCCGAAGACACACTTTTTGGGATTGAGCTTGACGCCTTTCGCCTTGAGACATCGGAATGTCGTTTCAAGGTCAGAAAGGAGGTCGGAGGCTTTCCTCGTCTTGACTACGATGTCATCGACGTAGGCCTCGACCGTGCGGCCAATGTGTTCGCCGAACACATGGTTCATGCACCGTTGGTACGTCGCGCCCGCATTCCTCAAACCGAACGGCATGGTGACATAACAGTACATGCCGAAGGGTGTGATGAAAGAAGTCGCGAGCTGGTCGGACTCTTTCATCTTGATTTGATGATACCCTGAGTAGGCATCGAGGAAAGACAGGGTTTCGCACCCAGCAGTGGAATCCACGATTTGGTCGATGCGAGGCAGAGGGTAGGGAACCTTCGGACATGCTTTGTTGAGACCAGTGTAGTCTACACACATCCGCCATTTCCCCCCTTTCTTTCTCACAAGCACAGGGTTGGCAATCCATTCGGGATGGAATACCTCTTTGATGAACCCTGCCGCCATTAGCTTGTGAATCTCCTCGCCTATGGCTCTGCGCTTCTCCTCGTCGAATCGGCGCAGCGGCTGCTTGACGGGTCGGGCTCCGGCTCAGATGTCCAGCGAGTGCTCGGCGACATCCCTCGGTACGCCGGGCATGTCCGAGGGACTCCACGCGAAGACGTCGGCGTTCGCGCGGAGAAAGTCGACGAGCACTGCTTCCTATTTGGGATCGAACCCAGAGCCGATCCGGATCTGCTTGGAGGTGTCGCCACTGGGGTTGAGGGGGACGGACTTAACCGTCTCCGCTGGCTCAAAGTTGTCGGCGTGACGCTTCACGTCTGGCACCTCCTTAGAGAGGCTCTCTAGGTCGGCGATGAGGGCCTCGGACTCGGCGAGGGCCTCGGCGTACTCCACGCACTCCACGTCGCATTCGAACGCGTGTTTGTTCGTAGGGCCGACGGTGATGACCCCGTTGGGGCCCGGCATCTTGAGCTTCAGGTAGGTGTAGTTGGGGACGGCCATGAACTTCGCGTAGCACGGCCTCCCCAGTACCGCGTGGTAGGTTCCTCGGAACCCGACCACCTCAAACGTCAGGGTCTCCCTTCGGAAGTTGGAGGGTGTTCCGAAGCAGACGGGAAGGTCGAGCTGTCCGAGGGGTTGGACGCGCTTCCCGGGGATGATCCCATGGAAGGGCACAGCGCCTGCCCGAACAGAGGACAGATCAACACGCAGGAGCCCGAGGGTCTCGGCGTAGATGATGTTGAGGCTGCTGCCTCCGTCCATGAGGACCTTGGTGAGCCTGACGTCGCCGATGACGGGGTCGACGACGAGCGGGTATTTCCCCGGGCTCGGCACATGGTCAGGGTGATCGTCTCGGTCGAAGGTGATGGGCTTGTCGGACCAGTCTAGATAGACTGGCGCCGCCACCTTGACCGAGCAGACCTCTCGGCGCTCTTGCTTGCGGTGCCGAGCCGAGGCGTTCGCCGCTTGCCCACCATAGATCATGAAGCAGTCGCGGACCTCGGGGAACTCTCCTGCCTGGTGATCTTCCTTCTTGTCGTCGTCGCGGGCCTTGCCACCCTCCGCGGGTGGCCCGGCCCTGTGGAAGTGGCGCCGAAGCATGACGCACTCCTCAAGGGTGTGCTTGACGGGTCCCTGGTGATAGGGGCACGGCTCCTTGAGCATCTTGTCGAAGAGGTTGGCACCTCCGGGGGGCTTCCGAGGGTTCTTGTACTCGGCGGCGGTGACAAGGTCCGCGTTGGAGGCGTCGCGTTTCGTTTGCGACTTCTTCTTGCCCTTCTTCTTGGCGCCGCGCTGAGTTGACGCCTCGGGAGTACCTTCCGATGGGCGGCCCTGGGGCTGCTTGTCCTTTCGGAAGATAGCCTTGACCGCCTCCTGGCCGGAGGCGAACTTGGTGGCGATGTCCATCAGCTCGCTCGCCCTGGTGGGGGTCTTGCGGCCCAGCTTGCTCACCAGGTCGCGGCAGTTGGTGCCAGCGAGGAACGCGCCGATGACATCCGAGTCGGTGACGTTGGGCAGCTCGGTGCGCTGCTTCGAGAATCGTCGGATGTAGTCTCGGAGAGACTCTCCCGGCTGCTGTCGGCAGCTTCGGAGGTCCCAGGAATTCCCGGGGCGCACATACGTGCCCTGGAAATTGCCGGCGAAAGCTTGGACTAGGTCGTCCCAGTTGGAGATCTGCCCCGGTGGCAGGTGCTCCAACCAGGCGCGAGCGGAGTCAGAGAGGAACAGGGGGAGGTTGCGGATGATGAGGTTGTCGTCGTCCGTTCCACCCAGTTGGCAGGCCAGACGGTAGTCCACGAGCCACAGTTCCGGTCTCATCTCCCCCGAGTACTTTGTGATAGTAGCCGGGGGTCCGAACCGGGTCGGGAACGACGCCCGTCGAATGGCTCGGCTGAAGGCTTGCGGACCGGGTGGTTCGGGCGAGGGACTCCGATCCTCCCCGCTGTCGTAGCGTCCCCCACGCCTGGGGTGGTAGCCTCGGCGCACCCTCTCGTCGAGGTGGGCCCGTCGGTCGCGGTGGTGGTGCTCGTTGCCGAGGCGACCCGGGGCCACAGGCGCGGTGTTGCGCGTGCGCCCGGTGTAGACCGAGGCTTCCCGCATGAATCGGGAAGTTGCAGCATGAGGTTCCGAGGGGTACCCCTGCCTTCGGGAGGCAGAGCTCTCGGCCCGTCGGACCGCGGCGCCTTCCAGGAGATTCTTGAGCTCTCCCTGGATTCGCCGCCCCTCGGTGGTTGATGGCTCTGGCATCGCGCGAAGAAGCATTGCTGCTGCCGCCAGGTTCTGGTCGACCCCACTGGATGCGGGTGGTGGCCTGATCCTGACGTCGTCGGTGATGCGGCGCTGGAAGCCCTGGGGTAGATGACGTATTTCTCCGGCCGGAGGTTGGCCCGCCCATGCCTGCCCGACGTCCCGACGGATCGGCTCCAGCGCTCCTGCTCCCTCGTCGAGCCCGGCCTGCACCCCGCGGATTTGCTCGAGCTGTGGGTCATGACCCCCCGCCTGAACGGGGACCACAGCTAGCTCCCGTGGGATGTCAACGCGAGGCACCGGCCTAGGGAGGTCACCGTCCTCCGGCATGCCGAGATGGTTGCCTTCGGGGGGACCCCCTAGATCGACGTGGAAGCATTCGCGACTTGGGCCGCGGTCCTCGTCGCCGAGGCTACGGCTACCGTCGGAACAGTCGGAAAGGCAGTAGTCGTATGCGGTCATGAAGTCCCGCACGACACTGGGGTTGCCAAGTCCAGAGAAATCCCAACAGATGCTGGGTTCGTCGTCTTCCTCGGACCCAGAGGGCCCGTAGGTCAAGACGTCCGTCAGCCGGTCCCAAGGTGACCGCACACGAAACCACAGAGAGTCTGGATTTGCCTCTACGAGAGCGCCCGCCAAAGCGAAGTCGCTAGATGGGTTGAGGCTGAAACCGAAAAACGCGGGATGGGAATCGATCGGTACCTTTTGGTCGACGGGCGGCGATAAGGTCGCGTCGGGGACTGACTGCGCCGTCGTCTTAGGTACGAGGGTGACGTCCAGCAAGCTTTTCGCGAGCGTGCTGGCGTCGTCCGCTTGCTCGGGATTGGCGTGTCACGGGGAGACGGCGCTCGCCTTCGTCTCAAACGCGAGGTCGACGCCCGGTGCGCCCTCCGTTAGGGTGCCGGGACCATCGACTCGCTCGACAGCCGACGAGGCGCTGCCTCCTGCTTGGCCTTGGTTGCCCCGCCTCCTCCTCCATCGGCGGGGGAGAGGACAGGGTGAGCTCGAAGGTTGCTCTTCCACCACGCAGGGAAGACGCCGCCGATTCCGCTGCCGGCAGGCGGGTTGTCGGCCGCCACCGTTGTTGTCGCACGGCGGTGGAAGGAGTATCATGTCGTAGCTGCCGTCGAGGGATATGAACTCAAGACTCCCGAAACGGAGCACCGTCCCGGGTTGGAGAGGTCGCTGGAGACTACCCATCTGGAGCTTGACGGAAAGCTGTTCGTCAACACGCAGCAGGCCCCTACCTGGCGCGCCAACTGTCGGTGTTCCGAGATCGGGGGGTCCCTGGGCCGACGAGTGAATGTCGTCGCGTGTCCCAGCCCAGATGGGTCGAGCGCGAGGGCGAGCGCGAAGGGGGAGAGCGAGGCGGCCGGAGACCGGCGTGAGAGAGGTGGGAATCCCATGGCCCTTGTGTTCGTCCCGCGCCTAGGTCGGGTGCGCTTGCAGTAGGGGGTTACAAGCGTCCACGCGGGAGAGGGAGCGAGCGGCTCCAAGCGAGCGCCTGTTCTCGTCCTCGTCCCCGCGCGGCCAACCCTCTCTAAGAGGGCCCTGGTCCTCCCTTTTATAGGCGTAAGGAGAGGATCCAGGTGTACAATGGGGGTGTAGCAGGGTGCTACGTGTCTAGCGGAGGTGAGCTAGCGCCCTAGGTACATGCCGTTGTGGCAGCCGGAGAGATCTTGGCACCCAGCTGGTGTGATGTCGTGGCCGTCGAAGGAGCGATGGAGCTTGGCGGAGGGACAGCTGTCGGAGCGGTTGAGTCCTTGCTGACGTCCTCTGGCTTCCGTAAGGGGGCTGAGAGCCGCCGTCGTCACAGAGCATGTGGGGCACCATCATTGCCTATCTGGCGGAGCGAGCCAGATGGGACGCCGGTCTTGTTCCCTGCGGCCCGAGTCAGCTCGGGGTAGGGTGATGATGGCGCCTCCTGTTGACGTGGCTGGTCTACACCCTAGGTTGGGCGATGTGGAAGCTCCTCCAAAGCCGAGGTCGAGTCCGAGCCCCCGGGTCGGGCGAGGCGGAGATTGCCGTCTTCTGGGGCTGAGCCCAAGTCCAAGCCTTGGGTTGGGTGAGGCGGAGATCGTCGTCTTCTAGGGCCGAGCCCAAGTCCGAGCCCTGGGTCGGGCGAGGCGGAGATCGTCGTCTTCTGGGACTTAGCCCGAGTCCGAGCCCTGGGTCGGGTGGAGCGGAGTTCGCCGTCTTCCGGGACTTAGCCCGAGTCCGAGCCCTGGGTCGGGCGGAGCGGAGTTCGCCGTCTTCCGGGACTTAGCCCGAGTCCGAGCCCTGGGTCGGGCGGAGCGGAGTTCGCCGTCTTCCGGGACTTAGCCCGAGTCCGAGCCCTGGGTCGGGCGGGGCGGAGTTCGCCGTCTTCCGGGACTTAGCCCGAGTCCGAGCCCTGGGTTGGGCGGAGTTCGCCGTCTTCCAGGACTTAGCCCGAGTCCGAGCCCTGGGTCGGGCGGAGCGGAGTTTCCTACGGTGCCTCCGGCAGGGCCTGACTGCCTGTCAGTCTTACTCTATCCAGTGGCACTGCAGTCGGTGTGGCGTAGGCGGCGCTGTCCTTCTGTCAGGCCGGTCAGTGGAGCGGCGAAGTGACGGCGGTCACTTCGGCTCTACTGGCTGGGGGGTGCGCGCCAGGATAAGGGCGTCAGGCCACCTTTGCATTAAATGCTCCTGCGACTTGGTCGGTCGGTGCGGCGATTTGGTCAGGGTTGCTTCTTAGCGAAGGCAGGGCCTCGGGCGAGCCGGGAATATGTTCGCCGCTGAAGGGGGGCCTCGGGCGAGACAGAAATCCTTCGGGGTCGGCTGCCCTTGTCCGAGGCTAGGCTCGGGTGAGGCGTGATCGTGTCCCTCGAATGGACTGATCCCTGACTTAATCGCACCCATCAGGCCTTTGCAGCTTCGTGCTGACGGGGGTTACCAGCTGAGAATTAGGAGCCTTGAGGGTACCCCTAATTATGGTCCCCGACAGTATGCAACAGAAGTCACTTGATTGAATTGTAACAAGTATAAAAAGTATCAGGAGAATTAGGAAGATAAGCGCCAAAGTGATGTACCAAAGAATGAGTAGTTGCTCTTGGAGAAAGGCCAACATCCTGGATTATGATTATAGCTTCGCCTAAACCTTTAGCCGCAAGAATCAATTGAGAACATAAGGCTTTTCCTGGATGTGTAACTATTTGCACCACATGTGTGTCATTGGTAGAAGCATCTAGGGAGCATGTTCCACCACTTACAATCAGATTTTCCTGTGGCTCAAATGTATAAGAGCATAAATAGCAAAGGGGGCTTAAATTACTTCAGACCATGAACAGGATATACAAGAAGTGAGCAAAAGTTCACCTGTGCTTTAGGATGGAAAACTAACAAGACATATTCAGGGGTGACTTTTAAGGAAGAAACAATCTGTATAAACATAAGCTGAGTGAGACAAGAACTTTAGCGAAATTGATAAAAAGTATTCAAGCAAAGAGAAGATGAATTAGCGAAAAATCTTCCATTTACATGTATACTCGCAGCAGCTAGACGTATATTTCTTCTGTTGGAGATTACAATGGGTGATGCTTGCAATCTATCTGGACCACGGTCAGCTTTCCTAGCAGCTTCCAATATATCAAGTCGGTTTTCTGTACAGTCAACGGAAACCATTTAGTAGGCTGGGAATAGTACAAAAACTTTCAACACGGACATGTTGTACTTTTAAGGATTATTAAACTGAATTTTAATGAAAAGAACAAGAAAGTACCATTTTCATTTGCTATCAATGTTATTTCTGATGGGAAGTCACAAATAACAGTGAACTCTGATTTAGAAATTGCAGGTAGGATGATCTTTACCAACCATGTTCCCACGTGAAAACAGCAATTTCTAAAAAAAGTGAATTAAATTAAATATATTTCAGTGAATCAATTCACCAGAATATATTGCAATACGCAGTTCATAAACAAATATGCAAAGATCCATTTGAAGTACTTACATAGCTCACTTTGCTTAGGCAAGATACTCGATATAGTCCACTAGATAGTTTCTTCACAGCGGTAGAACTAATAATATGAGCTGCTGCTATAGCACGAACATCAAAATCTTACATAATCAAACCAAAATCGGTAATATAATTAACTTGGTGCTCTAAATCGAACCTGGACTGTCCTATCACATATTCTTTGTGTGGAGAGGAAGTTATGTTTATTTCCTAGAGGTATCAGTTGCCTCTCGGAAGTTATTTATTTCCTACGGTTTGTTATAAAAGTTGTAGGAAGTTAAAAAAAACCGTAGGAAGTGTATGATTTTGGTGTAGTATTGGTGACTGCCAGTTCGACCTCTGGAAGCAGTCCTACGTGTCCGCATGCGCCGCTGTGTTCGGCAAGCTCCGGCGCAGCCGCCGCTTGTGTAACACCCGGTTTTAAAGAACAAAGCCGGGTGCATCTCATACATGCGCCAAAGAAGACAACATATATAATAACAGAGTGTATAGAGTTAAATGTCATAAAACATCAGAGTACTTATTACATAGCGGAAGACTTACAAAAATAAAAGATAAATATAACACGAACTAAGGATCGTCGGCGCCAATGTCAACTGAGAAACGCCACCTAGATCGGATCAAACTCCTCGATACTTGACTCCACTTGAAACCACCTGTTCTTCTCCTGTGGGGGGGGTGTGAGACAGCAAGAGTGAGCTCACATACGTTCATAGCTCAACAAGTCGTGGGGAATAATGTGGCATGAACTCACCAAAGGTGGGAGTTCATGAAGTGTAAGGCTGATCAATGAAATAGAGGCTAAGGCTGAGCATTGCTTTTATAAGTTGGTCAAAATTTTATTAGCAATTACTAAGTGTAAGTAAATACCAAACCGTAGTAATAATAAGTAAAAGTAATAATAAAATAATCCCAAATGCAATGACATGACAGGTTAAGTTTAAGTTCCATAAATTAATCATGTGAGTGTCCGAGCCGCTCTTGACCGTGAGCACGGCTAGTATACCAGTTTTACACTCTGCAGAGGTTGCGCATCTTTACCCACAAGTCATGTTACCCATCTGCCAAGAGATGGCCAATCCCATACACCTCTACCGAGGAGGCGAGGCAGGGTAACACTACGAGGCCTTTACAAAGTTCCACTAGCTTCAGACTACCCGCTACAGTTTATGGGAAGATCCAGTAAAGGGTTCCTGGCTGATAGCCATCGCAGCAAAATCAACCAGGGACCTCCCCGCACTGACCTCTCCCCTACTGCCCTTGCCCCTTTCGGGTAAGGTAGCCCTCCCCTAGCTTTCCTAGTTAATCAGCCAAGGGCGTCCCATTCCACCCTTGTGGTAGCACTGTTTTCCCGGGTGGTTCTCCATGTTCCCATTAACATAATGATCTTAACATGAACAAGGAATAATAAAACAGATAACAATAAATAGTATAACAATGAGTAATGAATATCTCTATACCCAAATCCACATAAAGCAATAGCATGTACTACCCAAAACTTTAGTAGTAAAACCAGTGGTGAAGCAAGGTATAAAGATAGTCAAAATCTAGGGCATCCTATTGGGTCCCAGCAAAATTATCCTATGCAGATCGTTATGAATAATAAGAACATGAATGGGTAAAAGAAGTGATCAAGGGCACAACTTGCCTGGCACTTGAGATTCCAGGTACCAACTTGCCTTTCAGATGACACGTGTCCTCGCGCTAGACGTAGCAATACAAGCAAACATGGTATATACAAAATTAACATCACACCAACCATGTAAACAAAATATACAGTAAAAATCTACACATTAAAATGAATTCATAGGAACTGGAATCACTAAATTTGGAGTTATAGGGTTCAAGTTATGAATTTCCTAAGATTTAATGTGCTTGAAATAGGATTAAATGACAAATAAATTTTCTAACTGTTTTCATGTCAAAACAGTGATACTAAATGATAGAGAATATTATTACAAAATTTTAGAAATTGGAATGGTTCAATTTGGACCAAAAATGGAATTTCTATGAATTTTACAAGTTCTAGCACTTATTTATATATTAAAATCTATTTTCTATTTAGTTTCTCTGGTTTTCGAGTTTTCTGGACTGGGCGCATTAAAACCGAGAAAGGCAGGGGGTATTCTGTAAATGTTCCCGAGACTCAGGGAAACAGGCCCGAGGACCGCGGGTTGTATTTAGGTAAAACATAGAGGCTCTTAAGAAATTGTTACATCGCGAAGGGGTATCGTGAACTCCCAGCCGTCGGATCACGATTGAACGGCCCAGATCATAACCCCATACATCCGAACAGGTACACGTTGACGCCCTTTGGATCAAAATCCTACGGTGCAGATGTTACAGACCCCGGACTCCACCCGATCTAAAATCAAGCGCCAGGATCTACTCTTAGCGCGAAGGGGCCCTGACCTGATCTCGGCCGTTCGCGCAGATCGGACGGCGCCAGAGCGTCTTCCCAATCCTGCTGGCTGAGCGCGGCGGCGCCCGTAGCCCGCGCGGTGGCTTCCGCCGGCGAGGTACAGAATCCGTGCACAGGAGCACTAATCCCCAAATTAAACGACGCTACACGAAGCATTGGCGATTGCGAGCTCAGAGAAGGGCGTCTCACCAGCGATTGAGGTGGCAGTGGCGCTGTTCACGACACCAGGCGACTCCGCGCGGTGAAGAGAGCTCCAGCGACGAATTGCCGCCGGACAGGTTGATTTCCCCCCAAATTTGGTCCACGGCGAGCTTCTATAGTGTCTGGCGATGCCCCTTATCTCCTTCCCGGAACACAAGCGACGCCGAAGGCGCTAAGCGTCGACGGCGGACCTTCCTTTCCGCCACCGTGGCTTGGCAATGATACTACCGGCTCGGACAGACTGAGGGGGATGGGGCCGCTTGGCACTACTCTTTATGGTCCGCAGACCGAGCCGCAATGCTAGAGTAATGGTGGTTGGAACGGCTTGCCCGAGAACCCCGGCGACGGATCCGCTCTCCCTCCCTAATTTCTCTCTGCTGGCGCCGCGGTTCATCCCGACGCGTGGGCAACGGCGGCAGCGACTCGCGCGACAACAAGGCGGCCTCTAAGTTAACGGAGCGCGAGATCCAGGGGTCGGTCGAACGCAGGTGGAATCGATCTTCGAGGACTCGGTCAGGCAGTGGAGCTCGGGGTTCCGTTAGGGGCCCGAGTTCGCCGCGAAGGGGATAGCTCTGACGAAGAGGTCCCACATTTCAGTGTCGGCCCGTGCAAGGCGCTTCCTTCGCGGTTCGGCGAGCAGAGGGAGCCGACGCACAGGGCCCACCAGGCGGTCACAGATGTCGTTCGCGGCTCAGGGAATCTGACAGCGGGGGCCCGTGTGTCAGTGCCGTCCGAGCACACGGAGGACGTGAGTTGGGCCAGTGCGCGCGCGAGCAGGGGATAGGGTTAGGTGGGCTGGCTGGCTGGTGTTTCGGCCCAGGTAGCTTTTTGTCCTTTTTTTTTATCTTTTCTAATTCCTTCTATTTACCACTTCAATTCCACTTTGAATTCCGAATTTGTGGCAATTTTCATCTTCAAACTTACATGTTCTATTCCTCTGAATATAATATGGCTAAATGTTATTTATTTACAAATTTATCCTGTTTTGCATAGTATTTTCCTCTCCTTTCTCAATTACTAGAGTTTTCCTTTTTGAATTAATATATTTCTTTTCACACTATTCTATGTGGTCACAAAATGCACACAACATAAAACCTCATCATGATGCACAATTTAATGAATTTTATTAATCTTTTTTTTTTAATAATGTGTTCACATGAAATGACAATTAAATATGGCACACATGTAAATAAGGGAACAAAATTTTCCTTACAAAGTGGGTATTACAAATCCTACCCCCCTTAAAAATAATCTCGTCCTCGAGATTTAAGAAGATTTAGGGAAAAGGTGGGGAAAATCTATACGAAGCTCTTCTTCTCTTTCCCATGTTGCTTCATCTTCACCGTGGTAACCCCATTGAACTTTGCACATCTTTATAACCTTATTCCTCGTAACTCGAGTCAAAGTATCCAAAATCTTGGTGGGGTACTCAGCATAAGTCAAGTCCTCTCGAACACTAAGGTCTTCCATTGGTAACTGTTCTTCAGGTACCCTGAGACATTTCTTCAACTGAGATACATGGAATACATCATGCACATCAGATAAATTATCAGGTAGCTCGAGTTGATAGGCCATCTCTCCAACTTTCCTAAAAACTCAGAGTAGTACAACAAAGTGGGGGGGACAATTTACTCTCGTCTTTAAAACTCCTCATTCCACGAAGTGGTGACACCTTGAGGTACACATGATTCCTTTCCTCAAATTCCAGGGGTCTCCTTCTATTACCAGTGTAGCTCTTTTACCTGATCTGAGCTACCCTCCAATTCTCCCGAATTATACAGACTTGTTCTTCTGCTTCTTGAATCAATTCAGGCCCAAAGAACTGTTTTCCTCTAGTCTGATCCCAATATAGAGGGGTCCTGCATTTCCTGTCTTACGGAGTCTCGAAGGGTGACATCTTCAGACTGGCCTGGTAACTATTATTATATGAGAACTCAGCGCAAGGTAGACTCTTGTCCCAACTACTACCACGCTGAAGGGCACAAGCTCTCAACATGTATTCCAATCCTTGATTAGTCCTTTCAGTCTGTCCATCAGTCTGAGGTAGGCCGAACTAAAATTCAACTTCGCATCCGTATTCGCATGAAAACTATTCCAAAATCTGGGGGTAAACTGTGATCCTCTATCCAAAATGATCTTCTTCGGTACACCGTGTAGAGACACAATCTAGCCATATATAACTCTACCAATTGAGATCCCTTATAAGTAGTCTTGACCGGAATGAAATGAGCCACTTTGGTCAATCTATCCATAATAACTCATATCGAATCATATCCTTTCGAGGTGCGAGGCAATCCAGTAATGAAACCAATCTCTTCCCACTTCCATTCGAGTATCTTTAATGGGTATAATAGTCCAGTTGGTCTTTGGTGTTCTGCCTTAACTCTTTGACACACATCGCACATAACCACATGTGCACCACATCTCTCTTCAATCCATACTACCAGAACTTTCTACTTCAAATCCTGATACATCTTGGTACTACCAGGATGAATAGAATAATCCAAGTCATGGGCCTCCTTTAAAATAGTCTCACGAAGGCTTTCAATCTTGGGAACTCATATCTGATCCTTGAACCATACGGTGTCTTGCTCATCTTCCGTGAATTCTAGACCTCGACCTTTAGTAATCAGATCCTTAATCTCTTGTATCTTGGCATCACCAATCTGTCCTTTGCGGATCTCTTGCTCCAAAGTAGTTTCCACATCAATAATAGCTCCTTTAGTGTGAGTAACTATCCCCAGGTTATGTCTCCTGAAATTCTCAACAATCTCATCGGGTAGCTGGGCAACAACAGCTGAATGAACGTGCTCCTTTCGACTCAAGGCATCTACAACCAAATTTCGCCTTGCCCGGGTGATAGCGAATTTCCAAATCGTAATCCTTAATAAGCTCCAACCAACGACGTTGCCTAAGGTTGAGATCCTTCTGAGTGAATATATACTTCAAACTCTTATGATCCGTATATACTTGGCACTTCTCGTCCCACTTGAATTCTCTTTCCTTCACCAAAAGCGAGGTCATAAGCTTAACAATCTTAGAAAATCCTTCAACAAATCTCCATTAATATCCTGCAAGTCCCAAGCAACTTCGGTCCTCCGTAACCGTAGTGGGTATGCTCCACACCACTATCTCCTTGACTTTAGCAGGTTCCACTGATATCCCTCCATTAGAAATGATATGTCCAAGGAATGGCACCTCGCCAATCCAAAACTCGCATTTATCGTACTTGGCGTAGAGTTGATTATCTTAAAGCTCCTTGTAGTACCAACCTCAGTTGTTCCTCATGATCACTATCACTCTTGGAATAAATAAAAATATCGTCCATGAAAACCACGACGAATCTGTCCAGATCATGCACCTTATTTTTCAGATCCATAAAATAGGTTGGTGCATTAGTTGGTCCAAATGACATAACAGTAAACTCATATAATCCATATCGAGTCGAGAAAGCCGTCTTGGGAATATCCGATGGTCTAATCCTCATCTGATGGTAACCGGGTCGGAGATCAATCTTCGAGAATACTCTAGCATCTCTCATCTGATCAAATAAATCCTCGATACGGGGCAACGGATACTTGTTCTTCACCGTAACATCATTAAGAGATCTATAATCCACACATATCCGTTGCGATCCATCCTTCTTCTGTACAAACAAGACCGGTGCTCTCCAAGGTGAAGACTCGGACGAATGTACTCAGCCTCTTGCAACTCCGTTAAGTGCTTCTTGAGTTCTTTTAACTCTTCTACAGACATTCTATACTGCTTGGCTCCAATATTATAGCAGTAACTCCAAATTCTCTACCCATAATGGCCAATGTCAATCTACGTGTCATTTGATTCACCACAACAGGCCCTTTAGGTGTAATTACTCTCATGGGTTTTCTCATATTGTCCAACACGTTTGCACAAACCCAAAATCTCAGCATGACGCATAATTCTATTAGCAACACATGGGGTCAAATAGACCTTTTTATTCCTCCTAAAATAGTATCATACCAAACACTAACTAAAGGAACATGTATATCCTACAAATAGTAGTAATTTACATATATGTTTATGTAGCTTGGTGGAGCCGGTGGTGGTGGAGATGGTGGCTGCTCTTGTTGTTGTCTCTCCAACCGTGATTGCCTTATTTCTTGCTGTATCTCCAGACGGGCCTGACGTATTTCCTCGCGTTCTTGTCTTATCTGGCTTTGCATTTCAGTCATCATGTCTGTCAATTGCTGTATTACCAGCCTTTGGGTTGCGATCACTTGCTCGGTTTCAACAGGTGGGGAATTTGGAGGATTCATTTCTGTTTGCTGTTGCGTGATAATCTTTCCTTTCCTGGTATTGGCCATCTGAGTTAGATACATATGGTAAGAGAATAGTAGCCAAGGCAGGTACTTACAAATCAAGTTATTTTGGGGGATTTATTAGCTAAGTAGTTTAGTGTGTCACCTACTAAAGCTAATACAATACATTTTAGTGGTACATGCTAAAATGCCCGTCTATACTATTTCAATCAATCAAAGAAGCAAATCAGGCATTGATCATCAGAACAATCAACCAATATTTTTAATAGAGAAAATAGTTTTGATTTGGTATTAGGCCTCCTATCTCTTAAATTGTCATAGGGGTAGGGATTCCAAGGTGTGAAATCCATCTTGTCTTAGAGTAGAAAAGATAAGAATGATCAGAGTGGAACAGTAGAAGGTGAGACAGGATCAAGATAAGTATAGGAAGAATCAGAGTAAGGTAAGTATAGAATGAATCAGAATAAGATAAGTAGGTAAGGGTTTGTCCATTTCTATCTAGGTTTCGTCCTACAGTCAACATTCCTCTGATACCACTTCTGTAACACCCGGTTTTAAAGAACAAAGCCGGGTGCATCTCATACATGCGCCAAAGAAGACAACATATATAATAACAGAGTGTATAGAGTTAAATGTCATAAAACATCAGAGTACTTATTACATAGCGGAAGACTTACAAAAATAAAAGATAAATATAACACGAACTAAGGATCGTCGGCGCCAATGTCAACTGAGAAACGCCACCTAGATCGGATCAAACTCCTCGATACTTGACTCCACTTGAAACCACCTGTTCTTCTCCTGTGGGGGGGGGGTGTGAGACAGCAAGAGTGAGCTCACATACGTTCATAGCTCAACAAGTCGTGGGGAATAATGTGGCATGAACTCACCAAAGGTGGGAGTTCATGAAGTGTAAGGCTGATCAATGAAATAGAGGCTAAGGCTGAGCATTGCTTTTATAAGTTGGTCAAAATTTTATTAGCAATTACTAAGTGTAAGTAAATACCAAACCGTAGTAATAATAAGTAAAAGTAATAATAAAATAATCCCAAATGCAATGACATGACAGGTTAAGTTTAAGTTCCATAAATTAATCATGTGAGTGTCCGAGCCGCTCTTGACCGTGAGCACGGCTAGTATACCAGTTTTACACTCTGCAGAGGTTGCGCATCTTTACCCACAAGTCATGTTACCCATCTGCCAAGAGATGGCCAATCCCATACACCTCTACCGAGGAGGCGAGGCAGGGTAACACTACGAGGCCTTTACAAAGTTCCACTAGCTTCAGACTACCCGCTACAGTTTATGGGAAGATCCAGTAAAGGGTTCCTGGCTGATAGCCATCGCAGCAAAATCAACCAGGGACCTCCCCGCACTGACCTCTCCCCTACTGCCCTTGCCCCTTTCGGGTAAGGTAGCCCTCCCCTAGCTTTCCTAGTTAATCAGCCAAGGGCGTCCCATTCCACCCTTGTGGTAGCACTGTTTTCCCGGGTGGTTCTCCATGTTCCCATTAACATAATGATCTTAACATGAACAAGGAATAATAAAACAAATAACAATAAATAGTATAACAATGAGTAATGAATATCTCTATACCCAAATCCACATAAAGCAATAGCATGTACTACCCAAAACTTTAGTAGTAAAACCAGTGGTGAAGCAAGGTATAAAGATAGTCAAAATCTAGGGCATCCTATTGGGTCCCAGCAAAATTATCCTATGCAGATCGTTATGAATAATAAGAACATGAATGGGTAAAAGAAGTGATCAAGGGCACAACTTGCCTGGCACTTGAGATTCCAGGTACCAACTTGCCTTTCAGATGACACGTGTCCTCGCGCTAGACGTAGCAATACAAGCAAACATGGTATATACAAAATTAACATCACACCAACCATGTAAACAAAATATACAGTAAAAATCTACACATTAAAATGAATTCATAGGAACTGGAATCACTAAATTTGGAGTTATAGGGTTCAAGTTATGAATTTCCTAAGATTTAATGTGCTTGAAATAGGATTAAATGACAAATAAATTTTCTAACTGTTTTCATGTCAAAACAGTGATACTAAATGATAGAGAATATTATTACAAAATTTTAGAAATTGGAATGGTTCAATTTGGACCAAAAATGGAATTTCTATGAATTTTACAAGTTCTAGCACTTATTTATATATTAAAATCTATTTTCTATTTAGTTTCTCTGGTTTTCGAGTTTTCTGGACTGGGCGCATTAAAACCGAGAAAGGCAGGGGGTATTCTGTAAATGTTCCCGAGACTCAGGGAAACAGGCCCGAGGACCGCGGGTTGTATTTAGGTAAAACATAGAGGCTCTTAAGAAATTGTTACATCGCGAAGGGGTATCGTGAACTCCCAGCCGTCGGATCACGATTGAACGGCCCAGATCATAACCCCATACATCCGAACAGGTACACGTTGACGCCCTTTGGATCAAAATCCTACGGTGCAGATGTTACAGACCCCGGACTCCACCCGATCTAAAATCAAGCGCCAGGATCTACTCTTAGCGCGAAGGGGCCCTGACCTGATCTCGGCCGTTCGCGCAGATCGGACGGCGCCAGAGCGTCTTCCCAATCCTGCTGGCTGAGCGCGGCGGCGCCCGTAGCCCGCGCGGTGGCTTCCGCCGGCGAGGTACAGAATCCGTGCACAGGAGCACTAATCCCCAAATTAAACGACGCTACACGAAGCATTGGCGATTGCGAGCTCAGAGAAGGGCGTCTCACCAGCGATTGAGGTGGCAGTGGCGCTGTTCACGACACCAGGCGACTCCGCGCGGTGAAGAGAGCTCCAGCGACGAATTGCCGCCGGACAGGTTGATTTCCCCCCAAATTTGGTCCACGGCGAGCTTCTATAGTGTCTGGCGATGCCCCTTATCTCCTTCCCGGAACACAAGCGACGCCGAAGGCGCTAAGCGTCGACGGCGGACCTTCCTTTCCGCCACCGTGGCTTGGCAATGATACTACCGGCTCGGACAGACTGAGGGGGATGGGGCCGCTTGGCACTACTCTTTATGGTCCGCAGACCGAGCCGCAATGCTAGAGTAATGGTGGTTGGAACGGCTTGCCCGAGAACCCCGGCGACGGATCCGCTCTCCCTCCCTAATTTCTCTCTGCTGGCGCCGCGGTTCATCCCGACGCGTGGGCAACGGCGGCAGCGACTCGCGCGACAACAAGGCGGCCTCTAAGTTAACGGAGCGCGAGATCCAGGGGTCGGTCGAACGCAGGTGGAATCGATCTTCGAGGACTCGGTCAGGCAGTGGAGCTCGGGGTTCCGTTAGGGGCCCGAGTTCGCCGCGAAGGGGATAGCTCTGACGAAGAGGTCCCACATTTCAGTGTCGGCCCGTGCAAGGCGCTTCCTTCGCGGTTCGGCGAGCAGAGGGAGCCGACGCACAGGGCCCACCAGGCGGTCACAGATGTCGTTCGCGGCTCAGGGAATCTGACAGCGGGGGCCCGTGTGTCAGTGCCGTCCGAGCACACGGAGGACGTGAGTTGGGCCAGTGCGCGCGCGAGCAGGGGATAGGGTTAGGTGGGCTGGCTGGCTGGTGTTTCGGCCCAGGTAGCTTTTTGTCCTTTTTTTTATCTTTTCTAATTCCTTCTATTTACCACTTCAATTCCACTTTGAATTCCGAATTTGTGGCAATTTTCATCTTCAAACTTACATGTTCTATTCCTCTGAATATAATATGGCTAAATGTTATTTATTTACAAATTTATCCTGTTTTGCATAGTATTTTCCTCTCCTTTCTCAATTACTAGAGTTTTCCTTTTTGAATTAATATATTTCTTTTCACACTATTCTATGTGGTCACAAAATGCACACAACATAAAACCTCAGCATGATGCACAATTTAATGAATTTTATTAATCTTTTTTTTTAATAATGTGTTCACATGAAATGACAATTAAATATGGCACACATGTAAATAAGGGAACATAATTTTCCTTACAAAGTGGGTATTACAGCTTGGACGTGGTCCAGAGCGGCTGCACCACGCTGTCCATCTTCAAACAGGGGGACCTCATGGTCGTCCCCAACGCTGGCGACTCTCGGGTTGTTCTAGGCACCACATCTGACGATGGCGCTGTCACGCCGTCCAGCTCATCATCCATCTGAAGCTCAACCTGCCACGTAAGCCGCTACTGGCCGGCCATGAATTCTTGTGCGCTGGGACGACGGCCGTTGCTGACGTTGTGTGAGTGTCCTCGAACAAGATGTATGTAGAGGAGTAGCACATCCGGTGGTGCAATGACTAGGTGTACTACCTTGCTGATGAGCCTGGGGTGCAATTCGTTTGGCAGCCCAGCCAAGAGTCATCGGTACTCGTCATGTCGTGCACGTTCGACGACTACTATATCAAGGTATGTGGCGTCATCTTGGCGCCAGAGGTAACGCAGAGGAGGACCGACAGAAATGACCACTTGCCATCGTCAGGGTAGCTTTTGTGCCGGCCTGTCTTTAATTCTCTTCGCAGACACATACACTTGCCTTTTTTGTTTAAGCAAGCGTGTATGGTGGTGCGTACCTGATGACTGACAATGTACGAGGGAACTTGTACCGGCAGGTGTGGCACGTGCTCTTCAATGATGAGACCATGCAAATCGTGGCATATATCAAAGTCTGCGTGATACTGATGGTTGCAATGTAGTAGTGAAACAGCTAAATTAAAATAACAAAATTTATGTATGACCAGGATTACAAATGAATTATGAAACATTTTCTTATAACAATATAAGACATATTTTGTATATAAGTTATCATATTATTTGTTCCCGTTACAACGCACGGACACTCACCAAGTCAACTTTTGAAGAATGTAAAACTGATGGAGCTCTCTATTAGTTTTAGCTCACTACAAAAAATTGAATCATAATCAAGCTTCGATGATTCTAAAACTGATGGATTACCTCTTTACAAAAATCAAATCATAATCTAGTTTTGATGAATCAAAAACTGGTGGGAGCTCAGTTTCAATTTTACCGAATGTGAAGCTAGTGGACCTCTATCTATCTAGTGGCCCTAGTCCCACGGAACACAGAAAGAGGTCGGGTGCAATGCAACATGCATTTGTATAACAGGTAGTTTGTACATTACACAACGCGTTCGGCAATACCGTGCGCAACAGGAGATATAATAGTGCAGCTACACCAACACCACCAGCAAATTGTCTGTCACGTACGACACATCACACCTTGGCAAAAAAAAAAATGTGCCACTTGTCAGAGGTCTAGAATGAGCTATGCGACAGCTCTGGCACGAGCAGCACCGTCAGTGCGACACCGGCAGTCTCCGCCGAGGATAGATGCCGCCTCCGTCTCCGCCGAGGATAGATGCCGCCTCCGTTCGTCGCCAGCAGCCAGCGCGCGGGAGTCGGCCGTCGCCGTCGAGTTGTCCTTGGCTGCAAAGAGAACCAGGGGAGTGCTCAGATCTCAGTCGAGTGTTCTCCAACAGTGTGCAGTTCGGTCCTGACCACTGTACGCTGGAACTCCATACGAGTGTACGCGCCTTTGTTTGATAGCCGAGTGTCGACCGCCTGAACAGACAACGGATCAGACTCGCCATCCTCAACTGTAACTTCAAATAAACCAAATCATCCACTTCAAAAACTCTCTTTGAACGGTTCTGATCTGCCTGACTCTTCATCCGCTGCCGAGCACGGCAGAGCTGCTGGTGGATCACTTCTGTGTTCTGTCAGACATCCGACGTTCAGTTAAGCCAGTCCTCCAACTCGGTTGGAACAGAAACCTTAGCATTTGTAACGCCCAAATGGCGACAGGAGTGACCATAAAGGACCTCAAAGCGTGACCTGCCCAAGGCTGAATGCAATGAGGCGCTATACCAATCAGATAATAAAAAGCCACTTACTCCATTGCTTCGGACAGGACTGGCAGCACAACGGAGAGATGATTCATATAGACCTGAACAACCTGCACGGCAGTGAAGGAATGTGCCAAAGCACTGAAATTGCGCATACTTTGTGAATTCATCCACAACAACCATGATGATAGAATTAAATTTGCTGGATGCAGGAAGGCCTTCAGTCGGGTACTGTCCATGCTTGAGTGGGCACAGGCAATGGTTCCAACAGTCCTGGCACTTCGACGTGAGCTTGAACGTATGTTATGACAGTCTCTTCCGTCTTGCGCCATAGCAAATAGGCTTTGAATACGATGATGAGTGGCATGAGATCCATAACGACCTCCAGTGGCACTGCTACGCCAAAAGATTGATTGAATGAATAGCATGGTGTTGGGCCAGCTGATTAGATCCCACCAAAATCCTACCTTTTATATCTGCTCGCTCCATCAACTAAGCTAAGGTATAGACCCTTGTCATTTTCAGCAGTTAAGGCTAACTCAATCAACAGTTTCTGAACCACCAGGATCATTTGTAGTACATCCTTCCACGAGATTCTGGAGCCAAGATGGATTACAGGCTGACAAGGCACAGACTGTAGCGACAGGAGATCGAGTATCTGGACAATGGCATCAACTGCTATGAAAAGAATCCATATATTACCTTTATCTCCGTTCGGTTGTCCTGCTTAAATTGCACTTTTTATGTGGTATTGGCGGCTATGAAAAGAATCCATAATTGCTAATTGTCATGCCTTAGTTCTTTTGCTGCTGTTATTTTTTTTCTTCTTGTTTTAGCTGTCCTATTATCTAAAATTTTTGTCTTATCTGATATTGGCGGCTATAGAAAAAAGTCGTAGCTGCTAGGAATCCCTATAGATGCATCAGTTCTCCCCTCTGCTGCTGTTGTCTGGTCCGTGTCCGTCTCGGTCTCGCTCAGGCAAGTCGCTGACTGATTGATAGACAGCAGGGACAGCATGGGGAACATAAGGAGAGCCCATGCTAGCCTATGGGGCAGCATCGTACTCTGCTCCCAGCCTCCCGTTGTCCCACTCCATCGACCCATCCTGGTTGCCGCCGGCCCGCCGTGCCGCGCCGCTCTTGGTGAACAGTGAACACGATATCGCAGCGTTTTTCCCCCGTGCTACAAGGACAGACCGGCAGAGAGGAGGAGTAGGGCGGCCTAGGGAGCGCAGGGGGGATCGTTGGCGTGCACTTTTCGTCTGCTCCATTGACAGTTTCAATTTGACACGGCGGCGGCCGGCGGTAGCCGCTAGCCAGTAGCAGAGCGGTAGGGCCAGGACGAAGGGTAGGGGTCCGGCTGTGTCTGATTCTATCCGCCCGCCATGGCGCCATCCCGCCGTCCGTGGCCCGCGCGCCTGAAGGACGCGACGCGACCCGTGTCCTGTGTGCTGTGTCGGGTCGGGCGTCAGGTACCATCGGCCACTGGGTACTACACAGCAGTTGCACTTGTCCAAGGCTCCAGTAATAAAGTTCGAATCAAAAAGAAGAAAAAGCTAGTATGGGATACGACTAGCCTTTGCGGCTTTTGCCCACCGGTCCATTAATTTCAAAGGGAAACATGTGACGAATTCGGGTGGTTTAATTGAGCGATCACCGGAACACTCGTGCAGCAGTCGTACCACGTCGTCCGGTAGACAAACCAAGAAAACCAAGGTGACAGATGCCCGGCGGCATGGGTTCCGCCCCCAGACAAACCAGGTCGCCGTCGCTGTCCCGTCGCCAGAACCAGAAACGAGAAGCCTGGTCGGATTCCTGCGCCGGCAAGCGGACAAGCGCAACGGCCTCCGGCGCTCCGTTTGTCCGGGGGCGGGCGGCGGCAGCGACGGCAGCGAATCGAATTTTATCGCTCCGAGGTCTCTCCAGCGAGCGCCAATCCCCCTGAGAGACACTCGCCTGTTGGAGGAGCACTGCACTGCACTGCCGCCGTTCGCTTCATCAGGGCGGCGGCGGCGCCCGCCAGGCCGCCACGCAGGTTTCACGGAGGGACAGAACCTGTCGGCGCGGGGTCTCAAGAAAATTCTCCTGGTCCTGCAGTTAAGCAGCTGTAAAGTGTGTCGCCGTCACGGCATCCAAGTAGGATCCCCTCGACAACAGCAACATCCTAAACGCCGGAACGACCGGACGACGGGTGGTAGACATAGTAAGTACACGTACGCCAAGTCTCATGCCAGAGCCTCAGCCTCAGCCATTGCTTGCTCCCCTGGCAATCGTTCAGCCAAGGGCTCGATTCGGCCGGCACATGAGCCAGCGAAGCCAAGGAGCCGGCCGGTTCTCCCACCGATGCATTCCAGGCCGGCCTCGCTCCGGCGGTTCAGTGTTGGCGCCCTCAGACCAGGGGACACTGCGACAGCGATCCTGGCCTGTCCGGTTCCGGTTGAGTGCCATGCTTAGTAGCTTGAGACCGCCGTCGCTTCTGTTCCCCCGCCGGTCTGCCGGCGACTAACGGGTGGGGTTTCCTTTTTCTGCGCGAGCCGCGCGCACGCGTTGCACGCGCGGCTGCGGTTAGGGATTCCGAAATGCCAAATTCCAACTCGCGGGTTTCGTGTATTCTCGTGGAGTGTACTTCTTGTCCTCCTGGAAGCCTGGTTTTTTTCCTCCCCACCTCGCTCCGAACAAAATGTGCTAGTGGAGGATATATTCGTAGACCTAGGGACAGATGCGGCGTGGAGGATGAACGGAGCCAAGCTTTGGCCTCTTTTCTAGAGAAAAGGAAGCAGGCGATGAAGGCGCGGCGAACGGGGCAGACATGGCCTTTCGCAAAAAAAAAAAAATGGCATCCAGTATATGCACGCACGCACGCACGGGGATACAGAAAAATCCAAATGGCATTCGATGCGTGGAGAAAACTAGCGCTATGAATGATACGCTGGTCCATCGTAGTAAAATCGAGGCGCTGCATCACGGTCGGGACACAGATGCCTCAACCCTCAATATTCGGAAACAAATTATTTGCATCTGATAGGCAAAGAATCTCTTTTACAGCCCTTAACATCAACCACCTGATGTTTCATATAAATAGAACAAAAACAAATTACTAAATGAATAAATTGCAAATTTTGATCTTGTGGGTCTATAAGTTGTGGATGTTAGGGGTTGTAAAAGAGGAAGTTTGCATCTAGGTTGTGTAGAATTTTTTTTCCCCAAATTATTTTCTCCCAAAGTGTAACGATTCATTGGGATTACTCCGGCACGGCACACGTGGACTGCCATTTCTGCGCTCTTGCTTCCTCCCACCAATGGGAGCATATATTCCCCACCACGGCATTTCGATTTCGTTTCATATGTTTTGCATGCTCATGTAGACGTCTTATTCTGCTCTCAACGACGACAGGACCCAATCCACTCCCTTTCCGTTACCGCAACCATATCTATGTCTAGTGGTTCAAAGTCCAAGCATAAAACAATCCACAAACACACACACAGCTAGATTTGTCAGCGTCACTTGAAGCAATTTCTCCTAAAAATGGCTCTCTCTCTAAAAACCCACATGGTTTTGGGATTTTGATAGGAACCAGACAAAAATCACCGTTCTATTTGTACCATCGAACGCTCCTCAATCCTTCAATCCTACTTCTACTTACTTACCCGTTTAGCAGGGATCTAGATTGTTCTAAAAGCATTTTGACATCTAAATTCTCTTGTTGACACCTTTTTCGGACGCCAAACACTCAATAAGAACCGACGGCGGTGCTCTCTGCACAGGCGCGGACGGTCCGCGGCCAGGGCCGAACGGTCCGCGACCTGGTACAGGGGCTGACGTTCCCTGCCTGACGGCCGGACGGTCACTAGAGGTTGTCTAGGCTCGGTATGCCGACCTAGACTCCTCTAATCAACGTAGAGTCGAAGAGAAGCGGAGAATTTGGGGATTGGAATACTAAACTAGGGCTAAACTAGAACTAGACTAGAACTACTCCTAATGCATAAGGTAAAAACGAGTAATAAACTGGATTTGATCGATTGCTAGGGGTTCAATCGGTCGTAGCCCTTCATCTATATGAAGGGGGGGTCTGGATCTGCTTCGAACTGATTTCCAAGTCAATCCCACGGTTTTAGGTAACAAATCCCGCGAGAAACTAGGAACCCTAACTGACTCTGTGCACGCGCGGACCGTCCGCGCCACCACCGCGGACCGTCCGCTAGGTATTTTTGGTGCTCAACATCTCTCTAGCTGTTTTTCTTCTTCTTCTTCTTCTCTGCGCTGGGTCAGGATTACTTTATGAAATAGTTTGTCTAGCTCATTAGGTTATTACGACTAAAACTAGAACTAGGAGAAACCAGTTAATAAGTGTTTTTTTCTAGACTAGAGTAAACATAAGAATCGGTTCCAAGTGTGTTTTTTGTGAGAATGTGAAACTCTTTTTATGTCATTAGAAATCGATTCTAGTGACTGTGCCAGGAATCTAAAAACGTTTTTTCGGTGCGAAAGGCACTCTCTCTGTCCACCAGAATCACCGAAAAAAAATTCAATTCTCTCCACTTTACTTCCGTATTAGAATAAACTGAATCGCTCTACCAGAAAAGAAAAAAAAAACTAGAAGCTGACATAGCCCAACGAACCTTTTCCCTCTTTATTCGAGTTCTAGCAGATTTTATAATGTGTCTCTATATGTCCCCGAGTATTGGTCTTTTGACTGTGCTTACAACCCAGGAAGCTTATAGAAAATTGCGTGGGAATTATACAAAAAAAACCAGATCAAAATTTATAGGAAAACAATGCAGGAATAGAAAACATTTTCATCCGTGGCTAGGAAGGCCGAACATCAACGACAATGGATCCTGAACAGGATATGGGGGCTCCAGCAGGCAGCAGGTCAGCACTCAGCAGCGTTGCGTTCTCTCTCTCTCTCTCTCTCTCTCTCTCTCTCTCTCTCTCTCTCTCTCTCTCTGCCAGTGAAGCGATCCACGTCCGTCACATTCTCCGTACCGACGCTCTGTCCGGACCAACGCAATTTGCTCCCACAAGTGTGATAGCACAGGACACTTCCTTGTATCCTACTGGCTACTGCTATTGTTTAGTAGTGCCAAAAGCCCAGAGCGAACGGGATGGCGACGACACGGCGAGAGACCACATGTGCGCCCGCCATGCTCGGAGCCCTGTTGTCGCCGGCCGGGGCAGGCTCCCAGCGAAACCTGCGCGCGGCATAGCTGTGCCGTGAGGAGCTGCTCGGGGATGTTTCTTTCTTTTTTTTTTTGGTAGACGGCGTGGTTTGTTAGGGCCGCTTTGGATTCTCTCGTTTAAAATCTGCTGGCGCTGGCTACAGTTAGGTAGTGTTTGGTTGAGGAGCTAAGTAGAACGGAGCCGTTCCATCCCTGATTCTAGGAACGGAGCCGCTCTGTTCTGTGTTTGGTAATCTGGAACAGAGCGGCTCTGTTTTTTGTTTGGTTGCAAAGTGAACCAGAGGCGGATCCAATAGTGGGGCAAAGAGGGCCATGGCCCCACCTCAATTTTTTGTCTCCTTATATATACATTAAATATACTGTAAAAAAATAGCAAGTATATGGCCCAAAACTACAGTGAACATACCACTTCCATCGTTCTATCCACAGTTCAACTTTACAGTCTGCTAATACTATCTCCAGCAATGTTGTTTATATCCATTATCTATTTTCATCCTTTACGGTCTTCTATAAAATATTTCCTATTTTATATCTAATCTCTCTTCTGCAGCGTCCTCTAAATTTCGTCCTCTATGAGTAAATACCTATATTAGACATATTTTTACTTTTATTTTCTGTACATACGTATTTGTCATACTCTCAGATGCATCTCAAATATATTGTACATATTTTAGTTTTGCTAAATTTGTTGTTTAAAGTGTTAAAATGAATAGAGGAGAGATAAACTATATATATGAAGTATCCAACAGTATGTACCCTAAATTTAGATGAGTATTTAGAGGACACTGTTGGACGTGTAGAGGACGGGAATCTCCATAAAATTTACGATATAAAACGTTATAGCACATCTATTGGAGAGTCTAAAACAACATACCCTTAGTGTGTTGCCCTACTCGACCGACCATTGTGCAAACAAGAGTTTTAACAATTAAATATTGGAAGAATATCTAATCTAGATGAAATAGTTTTAAATCTAACATTAAAAAGACAAATTGATGAGTATGGTAAAAATGTTCAAGATGAAGCGAGAAAGGTGTACATTCAAATTCTAGCTTTTAGCGTACGAGTCACTAGTTTCTATATGCAATATTACATCTAATTTATGGTCTTGTCTAATTATTTTGTGATTTTGTTTCGCCCCATGTGAATTTATGTCCTGCGTCCGCCACTGGAGTGAACGGAGCGGAGCGTGACTGTGAGAGCGGGATGGGAACGGAGCGGCTCCGTTCCGTTGATTTTTTGGAGCGGAATGGTTCCGGATCTGAGGAGAATATTCCCTAATTGGATCCATTCCGTTCTAGTTACTTTGTAACCAAACAACAACAAAACTGGAACAGAACGGCTCCGTTCTACTTGGCTCTCCAACCAAACACTACCTTAAAGACTTTGACCATTCTATATAACTCAAACTTGTAGTACGGTCTAAATCTTTTGTAAGATGGTCTAACATTAAATGACCAAGAATTTAAAAGAAAAATAAATTTAAAAGGAACTCGGGGTTTTTTAAGTGTAGTTTTGTGTTTAGCAAAAGAATTTTATTTGTGGTCCGCCGTCGGCAGCTGCAGCGTCGGTCACACACAGCCGTCTGCCGCACACATGTATACAAGGTCGCGTCAAAAACTGTGCTGGGCAGGCAGGACCTTGCATGTCTGAAACCGAACATTATTGGGGTTTAGTCAGTGGGAGCAGTTTGGCTTCCCGGATCATGACCGATGCAGTGACCCACATCAGGTTGCGGGTCTACACAGAAGCCCACCGTCCGTCCGCTGTGTCCAAAAATCTTCTTTTTTTTCTTTAACCTGCAAAGGTTTCTCTTTTTCCTCGCCTTTTTCAGTTGTGTAACTGCGACTGGAATCTGCTCGTACCAGCACAAGTAGTACTTTTTTGGTTTCGTCTTCGTCGGTGACCTCTCAAAGTTCAGAAAACCAAGTACGATATGAGCTTATTTTGTATCGTTTTGTCCATACGAACTAAACCTAAACTGAATTAAAACTCGCGAACGTACAGTTAGTGTGCTAGCTAGTGTTTGACGCCCGGTAGCATATTGTTGAACAGAATAGCTATCACAAAAGATGTGTGGGCGAGGGGACGATTCAGCGGCAACAGCACCTCGAGGGGACGTGGACCACAGCATGAGTTCCTTCCAGTTTATCCAGAGCCCCAGGCTGAGCCCTGGCAGCCCTCCCCCCAGGGCTTCTGTATGGGTACAGTTCAATCGTACTTATTCTGCTGTTCATCAATATTTGTGGTCTTTTCAACGTACTCTGTCAGCTACTGGTGACGGATGCGGCCTCCACGGTGGCTTTTGGTACCACGGACAAATGGTTCCTCATTCACGTGGCAGGACCACCAGGCAATTGGGTGCTCTGCTCTGCTCGGGAAAGGGAAAGGGAAATGCAAACGCAATTGTTGCTGGAACACTTTTGTTGATGAATCAATCAACCGAATGAAATCGATCACTTCAAGTACAACTAATAGCAGTTTTCTCTCTCTCTCTCTCTCCTTCTCTAATTAGCCTAGCCATGGGGATGGGATATTTGGAACGGATTGACATTCATTCACAAGCCGATGAGGTTCCTGGATGTGGTGACGCCGCCGTCCACGACGAGGTTGTGGCCCGATATATACCTGGCCTCGTCGCTGGCCAGGAAGAGCACCGCCTCGGCGATGTCCCTGGGCCTGAGCGTGGGGCCCTTGAGCGTGGCCAGGCCCCTGACCACCTCCTCCATCTTCTCCACCTCCTGGTCGCTGGGCACGGTGACGTCGAGGTCGAGGTCTCGGTCGGCGTCGGCGGTGGCGTCGTCGTGGCCCTGGCGCCAGGCGTTGATGAGCATGGGCGTGGCGACGCCGAAGGGCGAGACGCAGTTGACCCGGACCCCGTGCGCGCCCAGCTCGCAGGCGGCGTTCTTGGTGAGGCCCACGATGGCGTGCTTGGAGGCGGTGTAGGCGTGCGGGCCGAGGCCGCCCAGCACGGCCGCGACGCTGGCGACGGAGACGATGCTCCCCGCGCGGCGCGGCGCCATGGCGCGCGCCGCGTGCTTCATCCCGAGCGCGGCGCCCAGCGCGTTGACGCGGAGCACGCGGTCGAACTCGGACGCGTCGAAGGACAGGATGCTCCTGGCGGCGCGCGTCTGGCGGCCCAGCACCCCGGCGTTGTTGCAGTAGACGTCGAGGCGGCCGCCGTGGCGCGACAGCGCCCAGTCCACGGCGCGCCGGACGTCGTCCTCCACGGACACGTCGCAGCGCACGAAGCTGACCTGCGGGCCCAGCGCCGACGCCAGCGCCTCCCCCGCGGCGTCGTCGATGTCCGCGATCACCACCCGGGCCCCGTGCTTGGCGAACAGCCGCACGATGGCCTCGCCGATCCCGCGCGCGCCGCCCGTCACAATGGCCACCTTCCCGTCCAGCCTGCACGAGCACGACAGACACACACACAGGTCGTCACGAATTAACCCAGTGGCAGCCGCAGCTGATGTGCTGTACTAGTACTGTAGCAGCTAACAAGGGAGACAGACAGAGTAGCTAGTGAGTAGTACCTCTTGGGCATCGGTGTGGGCACGGCTGCGGCGCCATTGCCGTCCCAGCCGTGGTGCGAGGGCGACATGACGGGCTGGTGCGCGTGCGCTATCTCGGGGCGGAGGTCCAGCGCCGGCATAGCTGCCGCGGCGTAGGAGGCGAGGCTAGCGTGCATGTATGTTGTTGTTGTTGCTGTTGTGTGTCTCGACCACAGCTCACAAAGAAAGACACAAGAGGCGAGTGCGTGTGCTACTCTACTCTGCTGTGGACGGCTCGACTCGGCGGACCGGGCCGCTACTTATAGCGCGGAGGGGAGCGGGCGTGGGCTGGACCGAGCGGCACACTTCTCCGTCCCTCTTTCGTGCGCCCGTCGCGGCAGCACGTTCGCGGAAGTGTGGAACGCGAGGCGGCCTCCAGCTCCAGCCCAGCTCCCTTCCGCAACCGCAAGCATCTCCGTGGAGCTCCAGATGTGGACATGCAGACCAGACAGACCGAGAGGTAGAGAGAGCCGTATCCCTGGAGAGTTTGGTTGGGCGGGCGGGACTGGTTGACCGTGCCCCTGCCTGCCTGCCTAGTGTTCGGGTTCGGCACCGGCGAGAGGGAGAGCGTGGTCTGGTCGTGCTGGCTGGCGCCGGGGCTGGACAGGTGGATGATCTGCGTACGCGAGAGGGAGTGTTTGCCTCATGCGTGACCAGCTCGGATCCACTCGGACGTGGAGGCCTGAGGCAGACGAGTTGTTCATCACATCAGCGACCAAATAATAAATGCTGCAGTGTGGACGGGTTGATCGGTCAAGGCCACTTGGTCTTTTGTTTATTTGAACCGGGCAAATGGCGAGGCCTGGCCGGGTCAGCTCCTCCTGGCAAATGGCGAGGCTGTTCATCGCATACGATACCGTCTCTCGGCGCTTTGACATTGTTACTGCAGCTGGGTATGGGTAGGTAGGTGCCGACAGTTCAACGAACGGCCGGGTGCTGCTTGTGTGCGACTTCTTGTGCCCGTACGTGGGGTCTCCAGAGTCCACAGTCCAGCCCGGCCAAGCTGTTTGGTCTTTGACGGATCTCTCTGAGTACTTTTAACACCAGATCCGGGAATTGTTCTCGACGAAAGTCAAATTCGCAACCGGGTGTGATTACGTGCCTTGCTCTACGCAACAGGCGCCGCGCCGCCCTGCTGTGGCCTGTGGGGGACGGGAGTTCTAGGTTCTCAAGCCACGCGAAGAATGACGATGTAGATGGCAACAGGTAAATCACCATTTCTTACTATCTAATACCTATACTTACGATAAAAAAATAACCCCGTTAAATCATTCATATTTACTGATGGTATACATTTACTTCATACTCATATTTATTTAGGTATGGGTCACTCGTCGGGTGATCCGTGCCCACAAAGATTAGACATATATCATACGCGCTAAAAATACTAAATATTAAACATCAAATTTAAATAAACCATGTAACATAATTAAGCATTACACCATTTGATTCTAATATTATAGGCACACCAAACTCCAAAAATCAAACTGCCTGGCTACGATTGTGCTCGGATCTACAGAAATAATGTTTTATTACATAAATGCACAGTAAACAACTATAAAGTCCGCTCGGAAATTATACTTACACGGTTGATTGGACTAAGTCGCGATCAGGATGAGCAGGAGTACGATAGTTGTGGACTTCTAAAGTAGAAAGAGATTATATAGCTACAGTTTCATTTGTATTCAGCTACACCAAGTGCTCAGGTGTTTATGTTTTTTTTTGTCCAAATTTATACTGGATGTTTTATATCCACGGGTTAACGAGTATGGGCGAGTGTAGAACGTTCTAATATATGTTTACCCCATTGGGTGAAGGTTTTAGCACATATACATACCTTAAGGACTAGTTTGGGAACCCCATTTTGTCGTGAGATTTTCATTTTTCCAATGTAAATTAGTTCATTTTTCCTTATAAAATAAAAATCTCTTATAAAAATCAAGTTCCTAACTAGCCATAATAGAGTAATTATACATCGGGTATTGAATCACGGTACCCATTGGCATCTCTACTGTAGACTTGGACGTACCACGCCCCTGGTTGATTTTTTTTATCTCTCTCGATGTAGACATATCATGGTTGCTCACGAGTCATGTCTGCGGGATTACGCGATCGATTTGGTTACTAGGCTTTGTTAACGACGAGACAATGTATTCCGATTTGCCAAGATACATTGCAATTCAAAACACGCCCAGAACGCGACCGTACAAAGCATACGTATCATTGCGGTGCACTCAATCCGTTCTAAACATATTTGGAGGGAGTTAACAAATCTTAAGCTTACCAGTAATGGACACTGGTAGCGCTTCATCGAAAGCCCCAAAAGCTGATTGTCCTATCATACTTCATTTTTTTACGAAGAGACATAGCTCTCTATTTCATTAAGAAATAGACAAACGAGTTCGATACATGACTTAACAACCACCACAAAAAGAAGGCCAACAACCATCCAAAACTATTGGCAAGATACAAGGACAGGGAAAGAACTCCACTGTTAGCTACCGCAAGTGGACCACACAGACAATTATTAAGCTTGTCTCAACTGCGAGGGCTAAAGGAAAGCCACCACACACTACCAGAACTGGACGACAACAGCAAGACCAGAGCGAAGAAATTATAGGTCTACGCGCTATGTAAGAATCAGCTGAGACGGAATCAACCACTTGATACGTCTGTCCACCGGCTTCCATCCATGAGCTCGACTGAGACACCAACATGTTGTCCTTCGAATTCCGACGCTTCCTTGTTCCACCAGTTTTCTTGCCCTTTCTTTCGGACGAATTGCCTAAGAATCAAGTTAAAAACAACACAAATAGATCATGTTAGTGAGATCAAACATCATCTTATGACCAAAGCAACAACTGTTTCTATATCTCTAGGTCACCATCCGCTGATGTAGCTGGGCTATTGAAAAGAACTCAGTGCCATCTAATTTGTCTCTTAAGTAGGGTAGAAACCCATTAAAAGCCAGCCCTAATATGTCTTGTTTGCGATAGGGATTCAAAAGCATCAGTTTCTAGTGTCCCCGGAACCTCCATATATAATTATTATCCGATTTTCGCGTCCTGTCGGACTAAGGCTAAATCAGCCAACCCTAGTTCATATACCCCATAAACAATTCTAATGAAATTTACTCTCTAAATCATTTTAGGAATTAATGGAATTAGGAGGCAGGACGACGTACCATGCAAAAGCGGTACCACTATGGGATAAAGAAATAAACGAACACGAACGGCTTCCTCTCGGCCAATTCGCCTAGGTGTGCTAGGAATTGGCCTACATGTTCGTGTGTGCTTCTACCACTTTCACCATAAAAACTTAAAAACTCTGGTATCCTTACCCCTTATGGGTACAGAACAGTATCAAACTGGTGATCATACTACCCTATTCTGGCTACACTAACTCCGAGTCTATCTCGAAAATAGTTCAACTATATCTTCCCTAATTTTCTCCATTGCGTTCGGTGGTACACCCCCCGATCCTTGGGCTCTGGGGCTCATTCGGTCGGGCGTTGCTATGTCGACCTTCTTGTCGTGACCGATCGATAATGTTGATCGACCTGTGATCATATGGTGTGACGTGGTATAATATGTAGGGACAGAACATACTGCTATTGTGGTCTGTGATAACTTGGTCCATGGTGTGCAACAGTAGTTCGGCTTATGCGTATCCAGAGTGTTCGGTGGTAAATCCGAACTACCTGGTTGTGCTCACTACTATTGGGGCGCCCCATGGTGGGTCCTGGTGTGCCCCAGATTGTGCGGCAGAGAAAGGCGAACGATCCGCATAAGGGCTATATACAGTCTGAGCAAAAGCTCGGACGGTCTAACTGTGTCTAGGGCTGTCGATCTGTCAAACAGGGACGACGACAGTGGTATTTTCCCTATATATGAGTTCATCCGACATACCATATAATGGTTGGGGCTGCGAATCCCCATTTGTTACCGATATATTAGACATAGATATTCTATTAGTAGTTTCCATATGATGGAAACTAGGAGCAACATATTTTTTCAACGAACGTGTTAATTTTCTAATTGATTCTTTTAACCCTTCCAATCTGTTGTTTCATTTGATTCTGTTGTTGATCTACATATTGTTTAATAGATTGGATGTCGTCGGGTTTACTTATGTTAGACAACTTGAAGCGAAGATAGAAGAGATGCGACGTCGGTCTCTCCATGTTTGACAACTTTCTAGCGACGATCCACTGTGTATTGTGAAAAGAATTTCTCCTTCACTTGACGCATGTAAACTTTGTATTATTGTTGCTCATCGGCCGTCAGACTTCCAACAACCGACTTCATGATATTGTCCGGGGAGATATCGGTGTGATCTTTAGAACCGACCATTTGAGGGCCTTATTTTAGTAGATCTAGACACTTGGTCCCAACGGAGTTGCCAAAAAGTGTGTTGGCGCCAAACACTGGAACGAACCACCCGACATTGCTCTCTGTAGTGGCACGGACGATCCGCAGCAAGGGGTTCGACGATCCGTGACCTAGGCGCAAGAGCGGCTCCTCCTCTGCGTACGTCCGGACGGTCCGCGCCTGTGGCTCGGACGGTACACGATGTCGCAGAGGGTCGTCTTGTTCGCAGCAGACCTAGATCTCGCTTTTCGGGAGAAACCCCGTCGGGGAGGAGAGATCTTAGGGTGTCTTGGCGTCGGCAGGCCATCCAAGGTGCCTCTAGTCGAAGCAGAGCTGAAGAGAGGTGAAGGTTCGAGACAGAGGGAGGCTAAACTAGAGCTAAACTAGAGCTACTCCTAATGGATAAGGTAAAAGCGAGAAGTAAAGTTGATTAGATCGATTATGGGGTTTAATCGGTCGTAACCCTTTATCTATATAAAGGGAGGCATGAACCTATTACAAGTCGGTTACTGAGTTAATCATGTCGGTTTTATTAACAAATTCCGCTAGAAATCCGGAACCATAGCTGATTTTGCGCACGCGCGGACATCTATGCCGCCACCGCGGACCGTCCGGCTTACAGGGTCGGGACCGTTCGCCTGCCCATTTTCTGGGTTCAACACCGGTATAAGCATTACTCCAAGAACCAAAAAGATCTTCAACCCTTTTTGGATGGAATGCCAACCTAGAGCCATTTGGATGATTCTCCAAACAAAACGAGCTACAGAACACTAAGATAACTGATGATTTATAGACTCGGGCAGCCCACACAAAACACAATTCACAGGCGCTTGCCAGTTTCTTTTTTTTTCAGGCTATGATTTGTGAGGATTTTTATTTTATGAGGCAACTTGGTATTCCACAGAAACTTAAAAGGGAAAGGAATCTAGTTACATTTACTACCTCTGTATAAAGATTTTACAGCCATTTATGTCAAGGGACCAGCTTACCTTGTCATCTCTGTTTAGACCTCACGATCCGATTACACTGACTTTTCAAATTAACAAATAAAGAAGCCAGATCATCTGATAATCTTCTTCTAAACACACAGGTTTGGACTTGTCATCGAAGCAGCAAAGCCCACAGCACGCGAATACACGATTGCGAACTCCATTAATCAAAACGACAGAAGTCAAAAGCTCCGACGAGGCAGCTCTCGCCGTAGCAGCCACGAAGCCTCCTCTCCGCTACTGGTCCAGGAACATGGGAGGTGAAAACGGAGGGGGGGGGGGGGGATAACCATCTGATCTGTTCTGCTCCTTTAGGGTCCACCCTGCAGACAACCAATAAATGACCAAATCTTGGTCGCACCAACCCCCCTTTGATCGGAACAAGCTGGAGCTGGTAGAGGTATCCTGGTCGTGCCGTAGCCGAAAGCAACAAGGATTCCTCTCCTCTGCCAGGTACACGTACATACAGCTGTGCACTGTACGCATGCATTTTCTCTATGAATCGCTGGCAAGGTCACAGAACTAGGCATCACCAGTGGAAATATAGGTGCGTGTTTCGTTCGTTACTAATTGTGTCATACTATAATTAAGGTTAATTATTTAAATTAAATAACTAATTTTAGACATAAAGTTAGATAAAGTATAAACAAGTTAGACAGTAAACAAACAGCCCTGTAGTAACGTGACGCTGATGTTATTGCGCTACTGGAGAGCCTCGTTCCATGTCTGGACCAGAAGATTAAAAATAAGGAGCCTAGCCTTTGTACTCTTCGGCCGATTGGTGGATTCAAACAACGCTAGCTCAGTAGCTCTAGTTCCACTTCCAGCCAAGTAGCAGTTTTCACAATTTACTTTATATAATCTCACGGTTCTAACTCTCAGGGCGAAAGCTAACAAATAGAGTTTGTTGTAAGCTAATAGTAAGTGAGGTTGGGATTCAGTCACCATGTGACTCCGAAGTGACACTTGTGCATATATAACAGCAGCTACAATGCCACATAGCACGCCTAGTGATAAAAGATTAGTGGGTATGATTAGACAAGTGATTAATCTGCATAAAGGTTTCTTTATGTACTAGCTCGCACCACTCGTGCACAATAAATGACATGTGTACCGCTCAACTTATGTATACGCCTGCCTTCGAGTATGGGCCTGTTTGGTTCAACTTTTTTTTCTGACTAGCTTTTCCGAGAATCTAACTGTGGGGAGAATCTGGCTGTGTAGAGAATATAAGTATCATTAGGATTACGTGCGGAGGAAGATAAAGTTGTTTATAGGGCTCATGATCTATAAAGTGATGGATTACTACTATTACGACGACTCACCCGATTATATGTTATGTTGATTTTGAAAGTTTTCTATCCAAACAAATTTATAGAAGTTGGCTGAAAAGCTGAGTGTTTGGCAGTCCATAGCAGCTTTTGGTGGCCAGAAGCTGCGAAAAGCCGAAACAAATAGGCACTATATTGGAGGCTGTTTGGATCTATTAGACTATTAGCACAAAAAAATTAATTTAGTGCTAATGGATGCAGTAGATCCATCCTTAATAATGCAATATGATGGTTACGTGGCGGAGTATATATTGCAACCAAAATTTTCAGACAGCACACAACATATATATTCTCTTCTAAAAACAATCTCTTGAGTCTTGAGAAACGGAGACCCAATACAGTATTTTGCAAGACGTCATTGGCGTTAGTTTGCATGCATGACGTCATTGGCGTGTTAGGCGGTGGTCCTGTTATTCTCTTGACTGCGCGTTTTGCTTTAAACTAATCCCGCTTACAGTCAGCTCCGATCAGGAGCTAGGCTAGGCAAGGCCAGCGACTAGCTTACTAGCTAGCCATGTTCTGAATGCAACAAAGCTACGCGACCCTGCGTTGTTATTAGCGATGCAGCAGCCAGCTAGGTGGCCATCCAAGAGTCAAGGGCTTTCGGCCAGCGAATCTTTGGCGCCTCAAGAGACAGATCCGGGTGTTTAGGGTCTGTCAGTGACTGCTCTATAAAATCTGCTTCGTAGCCTCCATCTCATAGCAGCTCTATTTTTTTTTAAAAAAAAACTAGATTTCTTGATGTGCTTTCTATTTTTCACTGCATCTTGTGTTTATATATTCTTTTATTTTTTTTCATCCATTGTGTTGATCATGAAAGAAAAAACAGAAAAAGAAAGGCAGTAGTTGGCGACGTGTTTCATAACAAACACAGGCAATATCATAAGAGCGCCAGCAGACCATAATCCTGGTCTGCTTATATGTGAGATATCAGGAAACTATTATTATTATTAGGCCTTGACAGTACTATACATATCGTGGGAGATTTATGCTATAATCATCAATGTCTAGAACTAACATTAAACAAATAGCCACTGTATCTTGCGTGTTTAGAACATAAAACAGAAAGAGAGAGAGAGAGAGAAAATCCTAACAGTTGGCGACGTACGTACGTGTCTCATAACAAACACAGGCAATTAATCATCACAAGGCGCGCGGACCGTACCACGCAATTTGTGTAAGATCGTGTACTGAACCGCGTGAGGCATGACCTGATTAACAAGTAGCTAGTAGATCGCTGGTGGACCATCCGTATCCCGAGCCGGTTATTTATTAAATACTGCACGGCCAGATCTGATTCCGTCTAGACCAACCTAATCGACACACATCGTCCCCGCGTAATTAGCTTCGAGATCTAAAAATGGACACATGACCAGCCTCGATCGAGGCTGGCACTATCCTAGTAGCGAGTACTACTGCTTGGACGTGACAAAACAATGCGGTTGGAAAGATTTGGACGATAGGCTGTGGGTGAGGCGGAGGCGCGCTCAGCGATGGCCGAAATACCAAAAATCGTCCGCAACTTATTATTATGCTTTGTTTTAGTAGACCGAGCGGGGTCAATGCACTACTACTACTACACGTCGTCTACACGGCGAGGCGGATCGGAGGAGCAGACGTGCGGCGGTGCGATATGGTGATATGGAATGGAACTGTCTGTGTAGCAGAACGCTCGCTCGCTGGACCAGCAAGAGAGAAACACGACCGAAAGGCGCGGACACGATCGGCACGTACGTCCATGCATTCTTCGTTCGAACACGCACGCACGCACGCATTATTCGTTCTTGGATTTGGTTCGATACGAGAGGCACGGAATTCTGTGTCGTGTTATAGACGCGCGCGCATTATTTCTACGCTTTGGTTCGATGGAGTCAGAAAAAATTCCGAGCATCATCGTCCTTCCAGACGGTCGCTCGCTGGGTTAATCTGGAAGAGCCTCTCGGGTGCCTGTCTTTCGGCTCTTGACACGCGCGCAAGCGCAAGGCTTGGGCTGCAAGTTTATGACCGGTCTGCCTCGACGACCTTGACAGTCTGCTGCGTTGACTCGTCTGGTCAAAGGTCAAAACTCTGGGGCTGGGAGGCGAGGCGAGGCGAGGCGGAAGGCGGAGAGTCGTGCGACCTACGCCGCCGCGTAAGGTCCGCTTGGCTGCGCTGCGCCGGCGCGTATCCGCGCCATCCCCATCCCTTTGCCTGCTTTTCCGGGTGAAATCAATCGACGTCCGTCCCGTCCGTCACGTCGTCCTATTCTAATGTAATGATCGGCCACTAATAGCGTAATATACTAATTTCGCTACATATATTATTATTATTATTATCGGTTTGGTGCATCGACTTGGGCATTTGATAATTCCCCAACTCCTCCACCGATGCCTGATGGGAACATGGCACCACGGCTCGCTCCGTTGGTTGACTACTAGACCCGCGCGCGCTCGTCAGGCTCAGGCTATATAGCCTCTCTTACGTACACGTACTTACCAACCTCCAATGCGTGTATACTCACGCTGGAGACCGGAGTAAAATACAACAGTCGCCTTTCCTCAGTCATCCCGCTTGTGAAAATCCTATATCATTCGTTCCTCTAAAATTCCTTCGTTTCAAAGGAGCCCTAAACAGACAGTACTAGAAGCTTGGGAAGTTTAGATGATATCTGCTGCCAGGATTTAAAGACCACTATTAGCTAGCGCAAATTAAACTCATGCACACGGTGGGTAGCTCTAGCGCCCCCCAACAACGCAACGGCGGCCATTCCGTACCCGATCGTCTGGAGGAGTGTTCAAGACCAAGCCTGATCTGATGCCCAGTTCGTGTGTTGCCAGAAGTGGGCGTGCGACTACTACTAGTAGCAACTGGCTCTAATCAACGTCCTGTCTGGCTAATCAGATGCCGAAAAGCAGCGCCGGCCGGCGGCTTATCCTGGATTACTATACACTTTACTGCAATCCCCACTAGACCCACTTGCGGGTCTGCAGAAAGGCGATGCTAGCTTGCGTTGCGCTGTTCTTTTTCCCCGGAGCGGAAGTGGTGCCCTCCCGACAGCTAGCTAGAGCTAGCTAGCGAGATTAGCAGACCGCCAACTTGGGCAGCAGAGGATTAGCTTGTTTTGGTCGTCGTCGCACAGAGCTCAGCTGCCAGTGCAACAGCGTAGCCATGCATATGGATGATTATTTCAGGCTGCATTATTGCGGTGATCCCGAGAGGCGAGCGTGATGAGAGAAAAAGAAAATCCTAACCTTTCCAGGATTCCAGGACGGAGGGATATGGATCGACGAAGCGAAAAGCTTCCAGGAACGCCGCATGCATGGCCCCGGGGCTGGCTGCTTTGCCAATGGCGACTGTCCTCTTGCGCGCATTGTTTGTTTCAGCAACGCCCATTTCTGATGATGATGATGTGATGCGATCATGCATGTGAAGCTCAGCGGTAAATTGCATCGACGCATTCGTGCCAATGGCATCTGGCAGACTGACATAATGCCAAAACTCCAACATAACTAACGCTCAATACCCAGCCACTGCCACCGCCCTTATCCGGCCGGGTTAATTTTAAACTTACAGCCCGCCGGCGGACCCACCACCAGTCACACCCCCGCTGTCGTTTTCCTGTAAGCGGAAGTGCCGCTGTCATTGGCGATGAGCACACTTTGGGGCTCCAGATTATTAACGTAACGGCCCCGACGGCTAAAGCTACTAGTAACAAGATCAGGCAGAGCCCACTGCTAGATTTTTATAAGTGGAATTAGCAGAGCAACTTGAGCGCTAGACTCCAAGCATGCGAGGTGGGCTGACGTGGTGGCAGCGCCCGCGCTACATGGTCAGCCAGACACCAACCACACAGACATATAGCGCCTCTCTAGAGTAGAGCAGGAGGCCGCCATTTTAATTATGATGTACATGTACTCCTATTCATGTACGTGTACCACGTACGTTGTAAAAAAAAGCTTTGACTCGTGCTAACCGTCGTTCTGCGAGCCAAAGACCAGCCTTCTTTCTCCCTCCATCGAAGCAAAGGTGAGAGCTTCAAACCTCTAAAGGAGGACGACTTTGTGGTCCTCGGTTTTTACACACCTGTAGCTATTTTTTTTCGGTTCTTTGACTTGGCAAAATGTAGCCGAACGAGAAGAAAGAGCCGCGTCTGGCAAAACACCAAGTCTAAAAGAAAATGAGGGCAGGATGGACAAACTAGTAGTAGCCGAAATAAAGTCAAAACTTCGTATCGTAACTCGTGATGGGTTGATTTCAAATCAAACGCGGGAGTTTCGGACACCGCAGATAAGTTTTGCTCAAGAATCTATCGATGTACTACTACTGCACTGTGTTTGATTGCTTCGTTCAGTCCGCAGCAACCGGGTTGGTCCACGGACTGTTTCGAGAACCAGGACGCTATTCGGCCCACAACCTCCACACAGGCTAGCCATAGTGCGACAGCCCAAATACACCGCCTCGGGCTATCTATTCGGCCACACCGGCCTGGAGTGGGCCCTAAACAAGACAACTCACCGGACAAAGGTAGCCGTGATAAGTAGTAGGTCATTTTCATGTCCCTGTTAAGTAACCCTAGTTAGGGTTATATAGGCAAATACCTGTTTTGCCCCTGAGGGGTCTCATATCTCTATATAAAGAACATATACACCCCCTCATAATACAAAGATCAGAAAGAGGCCAGAAGCCCAACCCTATATCCTGTGTCTAGTGTTTTCTCTGTCGTGCTTATGGGAAGGAGACGGGTCCTCTACAGCTTCTTGCGTCTCTACTGCTGATGGAAGGGAAGGAAGCGGATCTGATGATCCGTGGTAACGTAGTTCTCAACACGTTATCAGCACGCTCTACCTCGACGTTGCTGCGAGATCAGATCTGCATCAACTCTCCGTCAAACCGGCAGGTCTCCGGCCTAGCCGAACTGACCTACGCGACAGGCTTCGATTCCCTCTACACAGCCGAGCGGTATTTTTTGAATCTACTATTCGCTGTGAAATCGAATTGAGTTGTAGAAAGCGGCGAAAAGATCGCTGCGGTAGTGGCTCATACGCATGCTCCGGTATATCTTTCTACTATTTGTGATCTGTATATCGGAAGAAAAAAAGGACAGCACCTACCGCGACTGCCGTCACTGCTGACGTGTAGCTTGCCTCTACCTCGTCGGCCACCCACGAGCCGTTGCATTCCGTTGACCATGCAAAGCCACTTTGGCCATGTGCGTCGCAGCAGCCTTGTCGGCGTTCCGAGACCGGGGGGTCCCCGAGCCGACGAGTGAGAGTGCCGCGTGCCCCAGCCCAGATGGGTCGAGCGCGTGGGCGAGCGCGAAGGGGGGAACAGAGAGAGAGAGGTCGGTGGCCGGAGCCGGGTCGTGAGGGAGTCGGAGAATTCCCGCGGCCTTCGTGTTCGTCCCGCGCCCAGGTCGGGTGCGCTTGCAGTAGGGGGTTATAAGCGTCCGCGCGAGGTGAGGGGAAGCGAGCGGCCCCGAGAGAGCGCCTGCCCCTGCCCTTCGTCCCCGCGAGGCCAACCTCCTCTAAGAAGGCCCTGGTCCTTCCTTTTAGTCGTAAGGAGAGGATCCAGGTGTACAGAATGGGGGTGTAGCAAGGTGCTACGTGTCTAGCGAGGGAGAGCTAGCGCCCTATGTACATGCCAAGGTGGCAGCCGGAGAGATCTTGACACCCTGTTGTGGCGTCGTGGCTGTTGGAGGAGTAACGGAGCCGGACGGGGGACAGCTGTCGAAGTGGCTGGTCCCTTGCTGACGTCCTCCTGCTTTCGTAAGGGAGCTGAGAGCCGTCGTCGTCATGGTCTAGCGGGGCGCCATCATTTGCCTATCTGGCGTAGCTGGCCAGATGGGACGTCGGTCTTGTTCTCTGCGACCCAAGTCGGCTCAGGGCAGGGTGATGATGACGCTTCCTGTTGACGTGGCGGTCTCGTGTCCTAGGTCGGGCGTCGTGGAGGCCCCTCCGAAGCCGAGGTCGAGTCCGTCCTGCAAGACAGAGGCAGAGTCCGAGCCCTGGGTCGGGCGAGGCGGAGATCGTTCGGTAGAGGCTGAGGCAGAGTCCGAGCCCTGGGTCGGGCGAGGCGGAGGTCGCCGTCTTCCAGGGCCTTAGCCCGAGTCCGAGCCCTGGGTCGGGCGGAGCGGAGTTCGCCGTCTTCCGGGGCCTTAGCCCGAGTCCGAGCCCTGGGTCGGGCGGAGCGGAGTTCGCCGTCTTCCGGGGCCTTAGCCCGAGTCCGAGCCCTGGGTCGGGCGGAGCGGAGTTCGCCGTCTTCCGGGGCCTTGGCCCGAGTCCGAGCCCTGGGTCGGGCGGAACGGAGTTCGCCGTCTTCCGGGGTCTTAGCCCGAGTCCGAGCCCTGGGTCGGGCAGAGCCTCCTATGGCACCTCTGGCGAAGTCTGGTCGCCCGTCGGTCTTACCTTTGCGTTAAACGCCCCGGTGACTGGGTTGGTTGGCGCGGTGATTTAGTCAGGGTTTCTTCTTATCGAAGGCGGGGCCTAGGGCGAGCCGGAGATGCGTCTGCCGTGAAAGAGGAGGCCTCAGGCGAGACGGAGTCATCTTAAGGTCGGCTGCCCTCGCCCGAGGCTAGGCTCGGGCGTGGCGTGGTCAAGTCACTCGTATGGACTGATCCCTGACTTAATCAAACCCATCAGGCCTCTGCAGCTTTATGCTGATGGGGGTTACCAGCTGAGAATTAGGCGTCTTGAGGGTACCCCTAATTATGGTCCCCGACAGTAGCCCCCGAGCCTCGAAGAGAGTGTTAACACTCGCTTGGAGGCTTGCGTCGCACTTTTTTGCAAGGGGACCAGCCTTTCTCAGTGGTACTTTGTTCCGGTGGGTGCGCGCGAGCGCACCCGCCGGGTGTAGCCCCCGAGGCCTCGGAGGAGTGGTTTCACTCCTTCGAGGTCTTAATGCCTTGCGTAATGCCTCGGCTGGTCTGGCGGTTCCCTCATGCGAGCAGGGCGTAACCCAGGTGCACTGTCGGGGCCCAAGTTCTCGGGCTGGTATGTTGACGCTGTCAACGGTTCGGCCGGAGCCGGGTTTGCGAGAGCAGCCCCCGAGCCTTCGCACGGAGCGAGAGGACGATCATGGACAGACTCGACTTTTTATATACGCCCCTACGTCGCCTTTCCGCAAGGAGGAGGGGGGAGTGCGCCATGTTACCCTCGATGGGCACCCGAACATGGTGTCTCCGGTGAGCTGCAATCGGGTAATCCGTGGACGTCCGTGCCCCGTTCGTTAGGGGTCGGCTAGGGGCCCGGAGGCACGCCCAAAAGTACCTGCGGGTGATCTGCCGGACCCGGTCCCTAGCGACGGGGTCCGAGGGCTCGTTGCCTCCCTCCGATGGGATTCCGTTACAGAGTCGTTCCCGCTGGTCTCGGAAATGTCCTAGGGTACCTCGGGAGCGCAGCCCGAGCCTTGGTTATGTATCGAACGTACCCCTGGTCATCCCTCGCTCGGCGTCTGAGGCGACTGTGAACCCTTCGACAGGCCAGCCTTCGAACCCCTGATCAGTAGGGGGCACGGAGCCCGAGTAGCCTGAGGCGGTCGTGGGACCTTTCGGGGGCCGACCTTCGAACCCCTGACCAGTAGTGGGTGTCGGGCCCACGCGATCTGAGGCGGCTGTTGAACCCTTCGGGGGGCCAGCCTTCGAACCCCTGATCAGTAGGGAGGCTCGGAGCCTAGTTCCTTCACGGGGAAGGATCCCTTTGGGGTTATCCCCCTTCTCGGTCCCTGTTGCAAGAGATAGAGAAAGAAGGAAAAGGGAAAAAGGATTCGAAATTGAACGTCGTGGCGTACCTTTTTCGGCGTGGTCGTTTTGGTGGAGGCGAAGCGTCGCCAGCTGCCCCTGCCAGAAACGTCACCCGTTCTGCCGCGGAGTTAATGCGCCGGGGTAAGCGGTCGGCGAGGCTGCCGTTGCGTGCGCGAGCCGTTCGAGGAACGGCCGTTTCGCCTCGCGTTTTTTTGAACCCCGCGCCCGGTTCGGGCGGTACGTTGGAACCGTCTCGACCTTGGCCTTTATGTGCCCCGGAGAGGGTCCAGTGACGGTTCTCGACTCCACTTCTCGCCTCCTTCTCAGATTTTTTGCAGCCTGAGAGATCCAGCCAGGGAAAGGAAACCACCCTCCCCTGTCCTTCACGCCGCCACCCCTTCTGCCTTGGCGATGGCTGACCGGGTGACCATCCTCCCGCCGCGCGACCCGTGGCCCTTCTCCACGG